>CM056584.1:14484238-14576738 GCA_029721435.1 Gymnothorax reevesii | reverse complement strand
AGGAGAGTTCTTACATTTTTATGTTCACATTTTAATGAATATTATTAACGCCTATTTAGCCATTCACCACCCCTTTCTCTTCGGTTTGTTTAAAAAACAGCCATGGTGTTTAAACCACGCGTGTTGGTTAAAGAAGCGAGAAGCCTAAAAAAATGACGCTCGGATAAGATCGCCTGGTGCCCTTTTTACATATCTCTGAGAATTGTGGAGGCAGATCGAGGCAGTCAGTGTAATGGAACTGGTGATTATTTATATTCATGGTGTCTGCATTTAAAATGTATAAATGCATTATTATTATTATTATTATTATTATTAGTAGTAGTAGTAGTAGCAGTAGTTGAAGTTGTTGTTGTTGTTCTCATTTTTATTATCGTGTGTCTACACTGTGTATATAAAATAATTTTCGCTTTTTATAATGCTATAAGTTCACTGAAAAAAAAGGCACTTGAGACGTCCAGGGTTTACAGAGGTATGGCCTAGTTGTAGTAGTAGTAGTAGTATTTGTGTAGACGTGTGTTAGGAAGGGTTTGTGCTGATGGAGGCTTCTGTAATTCTAGAAAATCCCGTTTCTATATCGAGTAGTGATGTGTCGGGGTGCGAATGGGTTGGCAGCGCGTGCATTAGGTTTAACAAGTGTCTGGTGTCCAGCTTAAGCACATAGCAAGAATGAAGGGGACAAATGCTTTGTATAGACCGATGTGACCCTGCGTGTACTGACTCAGTCAAGTGTGTGTGTGTGTATGTGTTTGCGTGGAAGACGTATGTGGAATATGACGCAGCATGTTAGTTAACTAGGCTATTATTGGTGGACACTACACTGAACTGTAGGCCTAATCGTAAATAATAAGACCAGATTGATTTTCACAGCATAATATTGTTTTTCATGTTGCCCTACTGTACATTTGGTTAACTTCCTGAAATATTGTTTTATTGTCGTATTTTATTATATCACGGAACCGTTTCACGTTGTAAGGTGTTAAAGAAATTAATATCTTCGTCAATATTTTTCAATGGCCCATGCGATTCAAAACAGCTGTAATTCCATTTCTTTCTTGCTGCAGCCATGAACAGAATTAAGTAGGCCAAGCAAGAGCATTTCCATGGGATGTGCTTGACGTGGAGGTCAAATTGCAGTTGCGGTCATCATTCCAAAAAAAAACAAAAAACAAAAACGTACAAACCACGTTTTTGAATTAATTCTGCGTCAAATCGATGTTAAACCAGGTGCATTCGTGACTTGACCGTTTGGTTTGGGGAGTATTATCGAAACGTTACGGTGAAATTACATAATGACGCGAAGTAGTGTCCAATTTTGGAGCAGCGAATGGATATCAGTTCGCATTCCTCATTAAAGGCGGTGGTGTTCCTCAAGAAAAATGTGCATGAAAGTGTAGGACCTCGCATATTATTATCTCAGCTGGCACGATTAATTGCACAGAAACACTGAAAAATCCAGAGCTTTTATTACTTGTGTTTGAATGAACTGTATAAGAACAAATTAGGTGAAATGACTAAATAAACATTCACGACACGAGGCTACGTCTGCAATCATTATCATACTGATGATTTTCTCCATGAAGGTTGCAGTAAAACAGAAAGTGCAGTTGTCTTAATCTATGATGTAGAAGTACATGGCGCACGATTGCTTTAGATAATTAAATAAATACATTTTCATTTTCCTGCAACGTTGTTCGAGAGGAGTCATTCGAAAAATGAACCCATGGTGGAAAAAGTTCTTTTATGTCATTGATCGGGTATACTATAGGTGAAATATGAGACTGGTGGGCAGTTTGTGATTTCCTGAGTTTTTTGAAGCATGACAGCCGCTTTCTTGTTAGTGATGCCCGCTGCCATAAACCGACAGGCTGCACTGGTTGTCTCTCGCGCTGGCGTTTTGCTGATTGCGCGCTTTTTCTTCAGCTTCAAATGTCGTTACGTATGAAAAAGGAAAGAAAACGTTTTATCCTTCTTTTTCCTCATGAATGTGTGTGTGTGTGTGTGTGTGTGTGTGTGTTTGGGCTGTATAATTATTATCTCTGGCCGGCGCTTAATTCCGATTACTTAATTTCTAAATTTAACGGATTCTTTACAACAGATTTTTTCCCCTAACGCGCGCGCGCGCGCGCACACACACACACACACACAAACACACGCACACACTCACACACACACGCACGCAGGCACACAGACACACACACAGACACACACACACACTCACACACATTTGTTGTGTTCACAAAATAGGTTAACCTGTCTTGGTCCTCTGTTTTATCTTATTTATAAACTAAATGAATGAACGAGAATTAGCCGGCACACAAGTCCAGTTTGATATGCAGTGTTTCAGCTGCTTTGAGGGGATCAGAAGAGGTTTAAAGTGATAGACCTGGCTTCAGTCTGGACAAACCGTGAGCTATTTTTTTTTTTTTTCACTTGACGCAAAATAAACCTTTAAGTGGTTATGTGATTGTTTCTGTCCTTGTCTATTGCATGATTTGCACATTTTTCACTTGATTATAACTGCGGTGTCTTCTGGTAAATCAAAGAGAAGGCAATGCGTGTTTACGGCAGAAATTCTAGTGGCCTTTAACTGTTAGCATTTGCGCCTGTTCTTCGTTGAGGTGGGAAATCTGAGTTTCATTAATGACACACTGTGGGCGGAGCAAACAGTCCGCCGTCAGTCATTTGCTTTTTTGAATCGATCGAAAGATTTCCCAAAGCTCTCGGGATTGTACAATATCAGGGAATCACTGATTGCATATGGTAAAATTGTCCATTTTGTGAAGCCTTGCTCAGCCATTACTGGTTTAAGCCAATTTCCAAATTCTTGTTCATTTCACATCTGGGAAACAAGCTCTTAAATTATTCACTGGCCACTTTCTGAGGATCTTGTGTCCCTGGATGCACACTCCATACACACCACAGGACACTAGATGGGATAAACGTTCCTCATCCATTCTTAGGTAAAATACTGAGGGGATAGCGGAAGCATATTTGGAATTATTTTCTCGAATCACTTGGCATGGCAAGAAGGGGAAAGCGGATGCTTGAAACAGCCGACAAAGGGCTCTCCTCCAAAGCTAAACGTGGACTAGCAGCTGTCACTTTTCCTCTCTGCTGGTCGCTGTGCCAGCGGAGCATTGGTTTTCCCAGTCAGCAGAGGCGCGCTGCAGGTGTCTGGTTGACCAACGAGGAAAAACCTCTGATGTACGATGAGACGGCGGCAGCACTGCCCATTATGTCCCTCCCTACCAGGCTCGTTGCTGTGTAGCCTACAGTTCGGTGGTGCAATCTGACTTTTGGGCATCCATGGTTTGTAACAGTTCCTACGTGTTCCACGTAAAGTAGATGGGATGTGTTACGTTTTAATTTAGTACACGGAGAAGCTTTTTACCGATGTGTCGTTTTCGCTGTTAAACGGCTTTTTGAAAGTGCAGTTTTTTTATGTTCTATTTAAATTCATTGTTTGTGCAGGGCAGGTAGTGTCTCCTAATGTTAAAATTTCATTGAAATCAACAATTTGCCTGTTTGATGTCACAAATAGTGTGCGCGTTTTTTGCTGTTTTACATTTTCAGGCTTGGTAACATTTCTCATGTTTACCTTCGAGCTGGGTGTAATCATGGCATTACAACGCGGAGTCAAGTGAGATAATGTTTTCCTCTCTCACGTCTTTCGAATACATATGCACTCACCAGCGATGTGATATTAATCTGCTTTTTTGCTGATGAGGCATTTGGTGAAAGACCTCCTCTGTGCAGACGCTGATAAGTGTGCAGAGAATAAACTAGGCAGCTGTGCCGGCTGAGGGTGTTGGAGCAGTGGTCTGATGCCTGTCGAGGGCGTAGCATGAGGCGAATACCTCAAACAAAATTAACAGAAACTCGTCTTGAGGGGGAGGTCGACCTTGTGTCAGTATCCTGCTGACCACCTGCATGTATGTAGCTGTTAACCCTCTCCTCACCAGGTGACTCCTGCAAGATTCAGGCTAGCGTTCTCTGAGCTCTTCTGAAAAAATCAAAGAGATAGGCCTACAGTTTTGCGCAACTGAGTGTAGTGACTTGAAAATTAAATTTATCAGTTAAACTGACCAAAAATCTAAGACTGTATTTAGAAATTACCCAGAACAGTTGTGTGTAACGGCTTAATTTTTTGCAGCGCGCGGTACTTGGAAGGACGGACGGGAGTTCCTCTCAGGACACTCTGTGAGGACAGATCAGAAGACCGTAGGATGATCTTTAAATCCTCTGGGATGTTATCAGGGCCTGTCCTCGCATTGTGTTCAGAGTTTCAATGCCTTTACCTAAAAAAAAAATAACTGCATATTGACAGATCGTTAGACTCATTGCCTGAGTCATTTTTGCCAGATTGAGATATCGGCTGCCTGTTCTTTCGTGTTGGCGAAAATATAAAGTTTTCTTTTTTTTCCCTCAGAACAGTAAGTAGATAAATACATAAAACCATTACGTGAAATCATAATAATAATAATAATAATGATAATAATAATAATAATAATAATAATAATAATAACCTTAAAAATAAGATGGGACGCTGCAAGACTAATGAGATGATTTATTATAAAACCGAAAAAGTATTTGGTTGATGATCAACTCAAATAATCACCACTGTGTTGCTGAGTAATTTTATTAAGTCAGCGTAACCTGCATTGCTGTCACATTTACTTGGTCACTGAATTATTCTTGGCGTGTTTTCTGGATATGTGGGTTCGTTTTTAGCCATTTCTCCCTGGTGCCCTTTCTTTTCATCTGGAAAGATTGGAAGCTGAGGAGCATTATGGGAAAGAAGGTGGGTTGTTTGAAAGACCTGCAGACTGGCTGACCTTTAGGAACGCCCCATATGGGCAGAGGGTCTTATGCACTCACAATGGTGAAGAGGTGCATTACGAAAGACCTTTTGATGGTAGTAGGGAGACAATGATTGACAGATCAACACGGCTGCTTCTATTATGGAGATCTTCCATTGGTACTTACAGCCGAAACATGGGGTTGTGTGGCCTGCTATTTCCCAAATGGACCTTTGCTCTGTCGGGGCGCGGGGAACCAAGAAAGAGCCTGTGCTGCACAGATTTGGCCTCTGTGTAAAAAAATCCTGAAGGAATGAAAAGCAGAATAGGAGAAAGAAAACTCCAGGGAATCTTGTGTGACACTCTGATCTCACCATTAAAGATCTATTTATGTGTTTTAAATGGTGTTTTTGCACCAAGCCGCTTTTTATTCTTCTTCCTCTTTTTTTTTTTTTTTTTACTCTGAATAACGTTTAATTTAGGCGAGTTCAGCCTGTTTGCCTGCAATTTATTATGCGGTGATGGATTATTAGTGGCTGGAGGGTCAGAACCTCTCAGTGCGCCTCTGGCTAAATCCACATTCTAAGCATTCAGGGCCGTCCTCCCTGCCTCCTCCACCTAATCTCTTATTTGTTTGAGTCAAATAACTCAATTCAATTAACTTCAAGGGAGCTGTAAAGGAGAAAGGGGGGGGGGGGGGGAGAGCAGTCTGCTGACAAATGAATATTGTTGAGTGCAAATAGAATAAATGTAGATGCCACCAAAAACTCCAAAAACCATGATGCACCATGGTTGCCAGCTAAATTGGAGAGGCTGCAAAAAGATGGTTGGTGGTTCCTCTTCCAGTCTACCAGTGCTGCGGATTGGTTTGGGGAAAGACAAATGTTGTTTTCATGTGTTTGGGTGAAGAGAAATGTTGTTTTCATGTGTCATGATGCTAGTGACTTCTGAAAAGACACAGAAAAAAAGATGTCTCAAAATGCAATGGACCTCCAAAGGGATGATCTAGATGTCAGTGCCCTCTGAATTCCTCCCTGTCAATAATTGTTTTCTGAAATGTGATATTAAAATGGGCATGGTAAATTGTTAATTTAGTAGCTATGCTTTGTGCTTTGTAACACTGGAGAGAAATCGTGTTGTAATTTCGTAAAGGCGTAAAAGGAGAACTTTTTTTGCATTTTGTTTAAATGCACACTGTGCCCCTTCACCCCCCCCCCCCCAAACGAGACCGGACAACAGGAGATAAGTACCCCTCACCGCAAGTACTGACAAAAACCAGCATGAATATTTCAGGAAATGCGCGCAATCGCAGCTTCGCAGACTGCAGGTGCTGCTCACGGCCTTGTCCTCTGAGGATCGGAGATTTATCCGCTCTTCTGCAAGTAAACTTCGCGCCACAGCCCGGTTCCAACGCCCTCACGTGTTCCTGCACCCATCCCGCGCCTCGTCACTGTGGAAACCCCAGTTTTTTTCTTGTTTTTTTTTTAAAAACCTTACATTTCCGTCAGTTCCCGGGTCCCTGGCTTTGCTTTGAGTAACATTTCTGTGCTCGATTCCAATTCCGTTAACCTACTGTCATCGCTTTAATTTAGTTTTTTTCTCTCTCGCTTTCTATCTCTCTCTCTCTGTTAGAGCCTTATGGACACTGGGTCAATTTTCAAACTACCACAGTTGCCCTCCCCCCAATAGTATTTTCTCAATTTTCTAGATGACCCAAATTTTGCTCCTCATTTTACAACATGAAACGACTTTCGCGTTACGTATAAAATCTGAGCTGGGAGTGAGGAGGCAGTTGTTGAACAAATGTGCGGTGTGTAAGAGTCTGGACAGCGCATTTATACTTTAGCACTGAGTTTTGCATCTCGCTCAGCCTGTCCATGTCGATCTGTCTGTCTTTGCTATCTATTCAGATCAAGTAGCCTAGTTACCGTGTGCACGTATTGCTACTGATTAAGTTGAGTTTTCTGGATTGACAGTGTTTTTTAAAATTACTGCAATTTGGAACGAGAATTTGTCCAGCCATTCTCATTAGCCTGCTCCTCGTAAGCTGATCCTGATTGCACAGAACCTGAGTAAAATCATTCAGAATTATGCCGTGAGGCAGATTCCTGTGTTAGTCTTTGCATGTAGTGATGGACACCCCCTCTCTGGGTCAAGCTTTATCCATCGCACCCCGGTTGGCTCCTCTGTAACCTCTATGTGGCCCATCCGCTCTCCTGTTGTCCCTAACTCCAGCCCTATCGCCCCGGCGGCCCACAGTCTACCCCTCTCTTCTTCGCAGGATAGTCGAGCTGCATGAAGCCTATCTGTGCGTCTATCTGCTCGACCAGCAAAATCTGTGTTTACAATGGCGCAGGGAGAGGAATCTCTTTGTCTCTCACTGTTGCTTAATGACTGACTTAATGCACATGTCTGCGTCAAGCAATGCATTAAACTGCGCATGTTATCTCGCAAAACGAGAGGCCGCGGTTTCATATCCGTTTAAGGCTCACTTTTCTCGTGAATTTCATCTCTGGACTATCCCCCCCCCCATATCATTGGTCAGTGTAAAGAAGCGTAAAAAGTCTGACTACAAGGCAATATCTCTCTGAAATTCAAAAGAGGGTAGTCTGGCTCGGATAATCTCCTGCCTGATACTGGGTTCCTTTCCTGTCCTGGCCCCCACCCCACACACACACACACACACACACACACACACACCACCACCCCTGGCCCCCTTACCCCTTTGTTTGAGTGGCTGCTCTTTGTGTTTTGATATTCTTTGCACCTCAGTGCTGAGAAAGAACAAAAGCTCTCTGCCCCTCTTTCATTGTGTTGAGGGAGAACATCCCCACCTCACACACCTCCCCCCCACCCCCGTTACTGCTTCCTGTTTCAGGGTCGGTTCCCTCCTCTCTTGCCTTCACCGGTCGGCTGTTATCTCCCGTGTTCTTCAAAGGAGAGTTAAGAAAAAAAAAAAACATGGGGCTTTTCATTAAGGGACTGGCTCAAGGCTAGAGCAAGAGGGGCGTGTACCGCTTGTTGCTTTTTGCGCGTCGTTGCTTTTTATACGACCTTCAGAATGGTCACTTTGGTGTTTTATAGTTATATTTTAATGGGAGGGGATGTCTTGGGACCATAGAGGGAAGTTACAGTAGGGCTTGTTATTGTTTGGATTGTGACATCATTACTAAGGGCTGTAATTCCAAGACGGTTCATTTGTTGAATTCCTCGCCGTCTGTTGCCCTGAATTTCGAGGTGTGCGCATCCATATTGACTGAATTGTGCCGGAGTTACTGCCTTTTAAACTGTTCTTGTTGTTCTAACGCTTATAGACTTCAGTGGAACTCCACCTTTGGCCTGTCTGTTGGAGTAAGCGGCACAGGATTGGCGCTCTGAGGAGGTTCTCCGTGCCGTTACGCAGGTTTCTCCGGCCCCGTACGACTGACTCGTGAGCATTGGCTCGGCGTAGCTCCAGCGCACGGCTCGGATTCGCAGCTCCGCTCGCTGGCGTCCTTATTAAATGCTGCCTCCCTGTCGGCCCGGCCCGGCTCGGCCCACCGCCAGCTCCGTAAATCAGAAACAATTTTAGGATTTGGCTGAGAAAATAAAAGCTTTGCGCACTGTCTTTGAAGTCTGGAAAAGGGGAGAAAAATGACGTTTTAAACAGCCCGCAAAAAACGAAATGTCAGAACGGCTTCTTGTGTGCGTCTGTGTGTCTGTTTGTGTGGGGGGAGGGGGGGGGGGGGGCGTGTTTCCAGGTTGTGTTGTTGGGGGCGTGGGGTATTCGGGGGCAGCTTGAGGCAGTGGGAGCAGGCGATGAAAGGGAAGGGTTTGCTGGGGTTGTCTGTGCATGTGGGCACATCTGTGTGTGTGTGTGTGTGTGTGTCTGTGTCTGTGTGTGTGTGTGCGTGTGTGTGTGTGTGTGTGTGCGTGCATGGGGGGGGGGGTTTGAAAAGCTTGAGGCACCTTTCAAATGTTCTCCGGGATTTTATTGGCCAGGTTGTGTCTTTCAGAATGGAGCCGGGGAAACACACACACACACACACACACACACACACACACACACACACAGACATGGTCACTTTGGACAGGTCTTACGCTTAAGACCTACAGCCGAATGAGTAGCCGTATTAGCGAGAGTCGTGTACTCTGTTTCGGTAGCAGCAGGGCCTCATCTGCATTGAATTACGGGAGCTTTCAGTGCTCTGAATTGCTTTTACATCAACCCAATTTCGCTAAATTGCCTCGATGCGCATTTCTGTTGCCAGAATTTCAAGAGTGTGGATGGTGGAAAGAGGCAGTCTTGAGATTCCCTGAAATAATAAACGGAGGTTTAAACCACAAAAATGGTTCTCTGCGCCACAGAGAACAAGGTAAGTTTGCTCAAAAGTGATGCCCATTACAGTGGAGTTCCGAGCCCTCATGGCCTTTCAAATAACTTATTACTTGATGGACTCCGCACAAATTTATCTCGTCTTGTTGTTAGTGAAAAACAAAGCCAGATAAGGTATTTTTTGGCAGCTTAGAACCCACTGATGACCTGTGCGCCCCCTAGTGGCAATTTGTTGTTATTACCACTTACTGTCAAGGGAGCCACTGAGATATCCTCTGGTGGTTCGAAATCCACAGTCAGCGTTCTGATGTTTTTGGGAATGCTAGTCTTGCTTCCCTCACTCCCGGTTTGTCATTGGTCCCTCTCTCTGCAGTTAGACAGCTGTCTCAAAGAGTTTTGAATGGCGGTTTCACACTGTTTAATGGTGTTACTCTACAGATTTTGGCACTCAGTTCCTGCCGCTAGGCTAGATGTCTGCCCACCTTTGATTTCACTTCGATTTCAACATTTCTCTTCCTATTTTTTCATCTTTCGACAGATTTATTTACATCTTTTTATGATATCTTACGGAGTTGTGTTGAGTTTGTTGTGGCCTTCCGTGCAGAACTGGAGCTCAAATGTCGTGAAGAAACAGGTGATATTTCACAGCGGTGCTGCTAACTCGCTAAAACACTGTAAAATGCTAATAATTGCCCAGATTCAGCGAGTGTTGGTAAAAACCAGAACGCCACTCCGCGCTAAGCACGTTCGGCGATGGCGGTTTGATACACCAGGTGCTCCTTTAAGCGTGGCCCAACCCCTTTACCACCAAAGGAAGACTTCGCGGCAGGGATTTGGCATTAATCAGTCCCTGGGGACCCGGGAACCCGGCGCCTGGGTCTCAGCTCCACAGGGACTTGTTGCTCTGACGCGCGTCTGAATTTTGCTTGTCTGAATTTGCTCGTTATTTTTTTTATTTATTAATTTTTTTTGTGTGTGTGTGTGTGTGTGCCTATCGTTGATTAAAACAAATCCCCACTCATTCTCTCCCTTACTACCTCTCAACCACTCTCCTTGTTTCTTTCATGCGCACACAATCATTCATGTTTGCCTCACTCTAGCTTTTTTCCTCATACCAACTCTCTGTCACTCTCTCTGTCACACTCGCTCTCTCTCACACACCCTCATGCTCTCTCTCTCTCCCCTGTGCTCTCTCTCTCTCTCTCATTCACTTTTTCAAGTTTCTTGTTTCTCTGTTCTTAGTGCAATTCTCTCTGGTTGCTCCAGTGTTATGTAGGTTGTTGCTGCTCTATTGAACATGTCCGTTGCCGAGGCTGCAGTCTTTTATACTCTTCTCTCCCTCTGTCTGATTACCTTCATCTCTCTTTCTCTACTTCACTCTCTCTGAATCCTGTATTCCTTGCTCTCCCATTCTTACTCTCTGCCTCCTGTTCGTTCTGCTCTTTCAGTTAGTCCATCTCAAACTCTCTCCTCCATCTGGTTCCCTCTCTGTTTCTCACAAATTCACTACTGCTCACATTTCACTACTTTTGTCATGTTTGGCACCTGCTCCTCCAGTGTATATATACAAACACACACACACACACACACACACACACACACACACACGTATGCATATACACACACACACACACACACACACACACACACACTCTGCCTGATAGTAATAGTAGTGTGTGTGTATGTGTGTGTGCACATGCGTGTGTGTGTGTGTGTGTGTGTGACTGTGTGTTTGGGGGCTCTACAACAACTTGACAAGGACGGCGGAGTGATTGGAAACTACTATGAAACAGGGCCCTGGCCACCTACGACCTGTCATCTTCGAAGCCCAGCAATTATCGAAACACCGAGGAATGAGAATACCATTATTAAATGTGTGTAAAATTTCTCACAAAGGAATCACCATACCTGCTGGGCATGGATTTCACTTGTTCCAAAA
Source organism: Gymnothorax reevesii (assembly GCA_029721435.1). Classification (NCBI taxonomy): domain Eukaryota; kingdom Metazoa; phylum Chordata; class Actinopteri; order Anguilliformes; family Muraenidae; genus Gymnothorax; species Gymnothorax reevesii. The sequence goes on along the minus strand of CM056584.1, from coordinate 14,565,685 downwards.
TGTGAACGAGGACGTAAACCTGCGAAAGTTCACAGGTTTACGTCCTCATTTGAAGGTGCAGAGCCGATCGGTGGAAGTCGGGAAATCTAAAGGGCTGTCATCGATTGTTTTCACACCGATCTGGGCTTTAGTGGGTGAGATTACGGCGCTGAAATGTATGCCCATTAGTGGCTTGCGCTGCTAGTGTCATAGTCAGCAAGCTATCTCCCTCCATAAGCCTCTGACGTGGCCTACTGCGCTGACCATTCCATTTTGGACTAATATTTTAAAAAAAACAACAACAACAAGTGGATACAATTAAAGGAATCTTTAAAAAAATTTTCATATCTGAACAGAAACAGATTGCACAAACCTTTCTCAGGTCTTTGAAAGCTCTTGAACAGGAAGTAGTATTCCGTGTCTGGAGTGCAGGAGGTGAGCCTCTCTTAAAATTAAGTTAACTTTAGTGTTAGAGCTGTGGTTTTGGGGCCACTTTTATTTGCAGACAGGATTGCCCTGGATGAGCCCTGTGATTTTCTCTAATGGGTCTGCCTGTCTTCACCAGAACCTTCTGGAATGAACTGTGTGTGTTTTTTTTTTTTTTTTTTTTTTTAACTAGACCTTGGAGATGTAGTTATCGCTGATGATGTCATAATATGCTGGCACAGATTAAGGTGTTCTGCCTGGTGCCGCAATAGCTGCGCCAGGGATGTGATGACTTCATTGTGCTGAAAGGGAGTCTAGCCTGGGTGGTGATGTTGAAGGAGGGAGCTGGGGCTGGAGGGGGGGCTGGGGAGGGGGGCGGGGGGCAGCACGTCCTGATTAATGAGGAGGAATGCTGCGTACTGACATCCCTGTGTACGGGCCTTAATGGGGGACTAATGTCAACACCATCACCATGGGGAAATATTCTCTCTCTCTTCTCTCTCTCTCTCTCTCTCTCTCACTCGCTCTCACTCCCCCTCCCTCTATACTTTTTTCTCAGTCTCTCTCTCTCTCTCACGCACGCACACATGCACCAGCACACTCGGTCTTCCACCTTCTGTCTAATCCAGACCACATCTTTTTTTTTACAGTTGGTCTTTGACTAAAGATTTACATTTGCTTTTATTGCCGCCTTTTACAGCTATATATCCTCTATGACTCATCTGGCCTGGACATTCATTTGAGTAAAATGCCTTCTTTAAGCAGGTCATTTAGTCTCCTCCGTGGTTGGTGATTTGCAGGTGAGAACTTGCCATGAAAGTGGTGCACATTGATAGGGATCAGAAGGGATAAGGGACAGGGACAATGATCAAGGACAATGATCATTCTGCTCTCCGCTGACCTCTGCTCCACCCGCCTCTTTTGCCTTTTATTCCCTGTACTGAAAAAGGACAGCTCTGAAGGGATGCGAACCTTGTCTTGTCCTGTTGTTGAATGGCTTCTCAGTACAACCTCATGCCAAAATAGGTTAACGGAGGGGTCACCCATGATCTGCCTGCTCACTGTTCAAACTAGATGGCAAAATAGTGCTGGTGACCTGATTTTGTATTGCCTGGGATACCTGGGCTTCCCTTTCCTGCAGATTTTCTGCAATTTTTTTTTTACCTGTTTCTCTCCATTCCCCAGTTTGTGCTGCGCTCGCTAACTGCTCTAAGTCTCATCAAAGACTTGTGTTCATGCATAAACCTGCTAAAGAAAACTCCTGAGACAGTTGGGGAAATGTGCCTCTAAAGGAGTAAAACAGCTGTTTTTAGGAAGCTGAGAGGCCTGGTCCTGTGCGTTTTGGTCTGGGTGGGCCGAGGTGGGGTGGGGGGGGGTATTTGTCGCATATAAGTGATTCAGTGTAGTCTTGTTGCTTTCATCGTGGGACCTCAGTCTAGGGTCATGCGCAGTATGTTAGACTGTTTAATCAGTCTCAGTGCAGTATACCATGGACCTGCGTTTGAGTGGAACTGGCTCTGCAGATCTGCCCACTGCTCCTCCTAACCTTAAATCCCCCACCTGTCTGTCGTGGTTCTTCGATGTATGTGGAGAGGGATTACTGCTCTCAGTGGGATTTGAAGTGGTCGACATGTTGTCTCTCTTTCTCTCTCTCTCTCTCTCTCTCTCTCTCTCTCTCTCAATTTTAATTCAATTCAATTGCTTTATTGGCACGACATATTTCAAAATACATATTGCCAAATTGTGATGGAACAACAACAATCATTGTAACAATATCATGACCTGTGCTAATGATAAAACGGTAATTAAAAAGTTAATTGAAGTTATTAATTATTAATAAAGTGAATTGTAATGTGATTTAGCAACAATGTAAATAAGGCTTTAACAATTAACAATTAGAATATAAAATGTATCATTACAGGTATCAGTTCCCTCTCTCTCTCTCTCCATCAGTTCAGCTGCAGCGGGTGACAGCAGACACTGCGCAGCATCTGCTCCTGCTGTTATTAGCCATATTTGGGCACTGGGAGTAAATACTTTAGTTTAATGAGGGAGTTTTCTCTGCTGCAGAGAGGCTCTGAGTGGGAGAAGCTTCTGGAGTGGGAGTGGGGTGAGGCAAACACTCACAGCAGTGTTTCCGTGTGACCCGGAGCCTGCCCCTTCCACACAGCACACGCACGCACACACACACGCACGCACACTCACTCAAGCATACAGGCAAATACCCACACGTATGCACGAACTTACACTCTCTTCCTCTCACACACGCACACACACACGCACGCACACAAACGCACACACACTCACTCAAGCATACAGGCAAATACCCACACGTATGCACGAACTTGCACTCTCTTCCTCTCTCTCTCTCACACACACACACACACACACACACACACATACAAAAACAGACCCACACGCTTGCATGGACTAGCACTTTTACTTTCTTACTTACATGCAGACAAACTCAGTCAAACACACTTACTCACACACGACATGCATACACAGATTTCTCACATCAGCCCCACCCCCCCTTCAGCTATCATCATCGCCCAGCGTTCTGGAAATATCCTGCCTTCCTGACCCCCAGCATTTCCGTGTCAGAGCCTCATGGCGGCCCGTCGCTGCTTCACCACCGAGTCGCTGAGCTCTAAGTCCTCTTTGTCACCACACGGGGAGAGAGGCCACTACAATGCAGAGTTATTATCTCTCAGTATGTAATGGAGTAACAGCATTTAGCATTAAGTCATGGGAGTCACGTCACGCGACTTATTGCGGCGCGTTGAAAATACCAGCCATTGCATTATCCTTATCGTCCTTCTCTGCTTATGATTCAAACTTATAACCCTTGAACTTCTGAACTGCGAGTTCCTCCCTCTTACTGACTTCTTACTGCTGTTCTTGCGCTCTCCTCTGCACATGTTTCTAATTTAAAGCCATTGGCTGGGATTCAATCAATGTTTCTTTTTAACCTTCGCAAACAATTAAAAGCAGAAATTATTTCTCTTCCCTCAGACATGATTTGGCAAGTTAAGCGGTCGCAAGCACTGAAATGTCGATGCTGTTTTGTGTGGAGAAAAGTTTAACATGCTGGTTTTTGCTCTGGACGAGTGTTGATTGAATGCATGCCGAAGCGCAGGACACCGCAAAAATACTTGGTCCTCTCTGCCACTGCGCAACCGGCTGCGTTACAGTTCTTATATGCGCAGAGAGACCCGTTCTCTTGCTGCAGTAGATGAAGAGATCTCTGGTCAGTGGAACATTTGTCCTGTTTGTTATCGTGGTGAGAAGAAGTAATTGAATTCTGAATTGAGAAGTAATTATACCCCCTACGACAAAATGTCGGGGTATACAGTTATATACCAAGAATTTCCTCCGTCCGTCCGTCATTCCATCCAAAGCATTATTTGTCCGATCGATATCTCAAATATTATTCATTGGATTTGTTTCGAATTTGGCACACATATTCTGTACCACAGGGAGTGGAGCAGTGCAAAGTGTCGGCCGTCTGGGATGATTTTTCACAAAAATATCGCAGTTTTCCTGTTTTTTGACTTAGAAATTTTCAAGTGGATTCAATGTCATTTTATCTGATTGATATCGCAAATATTATTCAATGGATTCTTTTCAAATTTGGCACACATATTCTCTACCTCAGGGAGAGGCGCAGTGTTATGTGTCATAGATGTGGTGTTATTTTTGTCAAAATTGATTTTCGGAATGTGATAATTTCTATAATCACCAACGGAAAAAGCATGATTGGGGACATCGGGGGTATTAGTAAGCTCTGCTTATTTTTTCACTTGTTGAATTCTGAATTGAGAAGTAGTAATTGAATTCTCCTCACTCGTGTACCAAGGTGGTAAAATGACTGCCAGATTGAGTCTGCTGTTGAGACCTGTAGTGAGCAGGGTGGGGAAACCTTTGCTGCCCCGATCCCTCATCCTCCCCAGCACCATGAAAGTGCCTATTCAATTGAGCTATCAAGAGAGGAGTGGTTGTTGTGAACAGAGTAGTTGGGAGAAGCGCTGTCACGTTTCGTGTCAATCTGGCAGCGTATGGAGAAACCTTAGCCGAAAGTTCTCTCTAATTGGTTATGCATACAGAGAGAAATGCATTAAGAGGTTCCTGTGGCAGGTCAGAGAGTTCAGCCTTCACAGTTTTTCTGCACTGGCAGGAAGATGGATCTACAGCAAACTGGCAGAACTCATTTAAAGCGGAGAGTGTTTGCGGGTTTGGGTATGTGCTTCGAGGTGCAAGGGTCCGTGGGTGTGTCTATCTGTAGTCAGTAGGTTATAAGTGAGAGGGTGTCTTTTCTGTAGTTGGTTGTTTATGAGTCATTGGGGGTATGTATCTATAATTGAGGGTATTGCCAGTACGCAAAAAATACTTGGATGTAGCGCTTTTGGTAAAAAATCTTGCTCCTTCCGGAACCCACTCACTTCCGCTGCGTTGTTGAGATCACGGCTATCGGTTAGCGTCAACTAGCTGCAGCTCAGCCATTCACGCACGCATATGTATATTTGGTCATTGTGTGTATGAGTCTTTCATCCAAGGGTATTTATGAATTTTTTCCGCTTATTTTCGTTCGACAAACACATGGCAGCTTCACGGTATCGACTCATGGCCTTAATGGCTACTGTTCAGTTACTGTTCGGCTCTGCTAAGACCAGAAGCAACTGGGTCACCAAACTATCCCATAATCCATCTGAAACTGGGCACGAATGCAACATCCGGGCATTTTTTGCGTACTGGTGATACCCTCAGTTGGTTGGTTAAATGTCAGTGACTGAGTGTGTGTAGTTGGTAGGCTATGATTGAGTATGTGTATTTGAATTTGGAAAATTATAAATGAGGGTTTTTGTGTCTGTAAATGGTTGGTCAAGAGCAAGTAGGTGTTTTCATCTGTTGTTGGTAAGTTATGAGTGGTTGGGTGTGAGTATCTGTCATTTGCAGGTTATGAATGAATGGATGTATATCTGTAGTTGGTAGGTTTTGAGTGAGTGGGTGAATGTTTATTGTCAGTAGGATAAGAGTGGGGTGGTGGGGTGTATTAGTAATTGGTAAGTTATTACTGGGTGGGTGTGAATATCTGTAGCTGGTCGGGTATGAGTCAGAGGGTGCCTGACTGTAGAAGGTAGGTTATGAGTGAGTGGGTGAGTGTGTGTAGTTGATAGGTTGAGAGTGAGTGAGTGTATGTATCTGTAATTGGTTGCTTATGAGTGAGTGGGTATGTCTGTAGTTTGTCGGTTATGAGTGAGTGGTTGTGTGTTTGTAGTCTGTTGGTTAAAAGTGAGTGGGTGTATGTATCTGTAATTGTTTGGTTATGAGTGAGTGGGCATGTGCATCTGTTACTGGTAGGTTAAGAGTGAGTGAGTGTTTTCATCTGTTGTGGCTAGATTATGAGTGGGTGTAGGCTATGAATGAGTCGGTGTGTCTCTGTAATTGGTTGGTTAGGAGTGAGTGGGTGTTCTCATCTGGTTGTTTGTTGGATGAGAGTAAGTGGATGCACATATTATATCTGCGGTTTGCAGTTATGAGCAGGTGAGTCTGAGTATCTGTGTTTGATTGGTTTTGAGTAAGTGGATGAGTGTATCTGTTTTTGGTTTATTATGAGTGATTGGGTCTGTATTCGTGTGATTGCATGTTCCTGAGTGAGTGGGTGAGTGTGTCTATAGTTAGTTGGTTATGAGTGTGTGGGTCACTGTGGCTTTATGAGTCAGTGGGGGTGTATATTTGCAGTCAGTAGGTTATGATTGACTGGGTGTGTGAATCTGTAGTTTATAGATTATGAGTCCGTGTGTATTTGTAGTCGGTATGTTTCAAGTCAGTAGGTCTGAGTATCTGCAGTTGGTAGGTTATGAGTGAGTGGAAGTGTGTCTGTAGTTGGTAAGTTATGAATTTGTGGGTCTGTGCATCGGTAATTTGTTAGTTATGAGTCAGGGGGTGTGTGTATCTGTAGCTGGTTGGTTAAGAGTTGGTGGTAGTTGTGCTCATACCCGTAGTCGTAATCTGTTGTTGGTTAGTAATGTGTCAGTGGGTCTGTGTATCTGTTATTGGTGGATTATGAATGAGTGAGTGCGTGTATCTGTAGTTGATAGGTGAACAGTGTTTGTGTGTGTGTGTGTGTGTGTGTGTGTGTGTGTGTATTATTTGTTGGTTAAGACTGAGTTTCTGTCGTTGGTAGGTTAAGATTGAGTGGACGTGTGCATCTGTAATTGGTAGGGTATAAATGAGGGCATTACTGTCAGTATATGGTAGGTTTAGAGTGAGTGTGTGTTTTCATTTGTGTTGGGTTATGAATGAGTGGCTGTGTATCTATAGTTGGTAAGTTAATAGTGAGTGGATATGTGTATCTAGTTTGTATTGTTGGTAGGTTATGATTGTAAATCGGCGTAGTCCTGTTGTTGGTAAACTTATCTTGACAGGCTGCCTGTGGTTGTATGAAGCTGTCAAGGTTGTGCAAGGGTTGAGAAAGTTAGCGCTGGGCTCCATCAGGTATTTTCCTCCAGGCGTTGTGTTTCTCTGGCTTTGAGCTCTCTGGATTGGATGATTTGTTTTGGCTGCTACAATAGGTGTGCTGGAATGGGCAATGTATCATAGGTGGTCTGAGCCGGTTTTATGCAATGTTTAATGTGTGTGTGTTGTTCCGAGCAGGTTCTCTGCAGTCATTAGGGTGCTTTTGCTACTCTGAGCGGTTTCGGTGGGGCAAACGGGGTGTGGTATCCCCCATGTGCTGGTTTTTGGTAATGGGCAGCACAAGCTGCTCTTAGAATAAGATTTTCTGTAATGGCCACCGTGTTTTAAGTGCTCGGAGCAGGTTTCCTGCCATGGGCAGTGTGTTTTTGGCTCCTTGAGCAAAGTCTGTGGGGCGGACAGAGTGCTTAAGGTGCTCGAGCAGGTTTTGTGGAGCAAACGGTGTGGGGTGTTGTAGGTCTAGGTTTTGAGGGCTGTTGGCTTTGAAACCTGAGGCCCCCCCTTCTGTGATTATTTTATAGCTCCCCCCTCCCCCCCTGAGTGGTGAAGTGGTTGGATCCAAGTTGGGGGGAGGGGTTAGGGTGTGGTGTGGGGAGAAAGCTGTTCTGGCTCAGACTTTCTGTAGGGGGGGGGTGTCACCAAGGAGAACGAGCTACACGTTCCACCTCCAAAAAAATGCTTCCCACTGTGGCTGGCTCCCGTCCGCCTCTCCGCGTTTCTTCGCTCGGGGAGGAAATCTCTAATTTGTGGCTTTTCATCTTTTTTTCTCCTCATTTTTTTCGCTTAATGTTATTCAGCTCTGCTGGGCTCCCCCAGAATCTCAGGCAGAACCAGCGACTGGAAAGAAAGAAAAAATAAAAATACGAGTGAAAGGAGGAGAGGGTGGGGGGGGGTGGGGGGGAGGCTGTCTGCCTGTCTTGTTAAACAAAACCGTAGTCTTGGTGGCTGTGTTTTTGTAAATATTCATACGCGCGGACGTGTGGCTGAAGCACGCTGTTGCGTTCGTGGCGGAATGTCGTTAGTCGACTGCGTCTCCCCGAGACTTTAAATAATTCACGGGGGTGTCATGTGCGCCGCTGCTAGCCTGTCGCGAAGGTTTTAGGCTTATTGTGTCGGAGCGCGTGCTATGCCATGCCAAGAAGAACAGTGGTTTTATTTACACACACACACATGCGCGCGCGTGCTCACACACACACACACACACACATTTTGGCGCGCTTGCCAAACAGCAAGGAACTCTGACTCAGCTCTGTGAATGCCTCTCCTGCTTGTCTTCTGGAATCACTGCTGGAGGACGTAATTACTGCCCCCCGTTAATTACACATGACCGCTTATCCAAACTTCCTGTGTCCCTGGTGCAGTTTGGCCTAGAGAGCCAGGGGTCAGCCATGTGCAATACTTCTCTCGAACAGGAGATGGCGCCACCACTGTGGGCTGGTCTGTTCAATGGGAATAGGACTGGACAAAACAACTTTTTTTGGTCAAAGGCCACATACGAAATGGCTGCTGTGGATGGGGCTATGATGTCACATATGCTGGTGAGGAGCTTCATGCGTCTGTGAGCATGAGAACCAAATCATTCTGAGCAAGTGGTGGAGGTGGTCTAGAGAGCCCGTGCATGCTAAGAGTCATGCAGTTTCAAAAGCATAAGCGTCTCCTCTATCTGGCAGAATGGACCATAAAGGTCGTGTAACATGTTGTTTTTAGTATTTTCCTGGTTGTCCTGAAGGGAGAGTTATAAAATTTTTTCAAAGCTCCATAAAAATTAATAATTTGTTGCCAATCATCCTCTCTTCTCTGAAGAACAGCTGTTTTTAGGGGGTGTACCCACTCTAAGATGGTGAGCTTTGCTCTCATTGGCTGGAGAACATTGCTAAATGTCAAAAAAATATAAAATAAAAATGGCACGTCAGTGCTGTTCGTGTTAAAGGTGTGGGGAGGTCATGCGAGGCTGTAAGAGGGAGTAATGCTCACAGACAGAGGTGGTAGGTATGAGGTCTACCTGCGATGTACAAAACTGCAAGAATTGTAGGCCGTTCAGCTGGAGAAGTGGAAAAGGGGGCTCTCTCAACTGAACCGTGAAGGTCCTCAAAGTCAACATTTTCTGGGCAGTGAGATACGGTGGAGACTGTGGTACCGGTGGACTAATCTGGGTGGGGGTACTTTTCATAATATGAGTCCTTTTAAAGCAAATACTATGCCATAGCCATGCTTGTTTCACATTAGGCAATCCTGTCCCCTGGCAGCCAGGGCGACTTGCATATCTTTCTGTGCTCAGTCTCACATTTAAACTACTTGCATGGTTTACAAAGTCCATTTCTATAGCACAATGTTCTCTTGAGTCTACTCTGTTACATCCCTTCACTCGTGCTTACGACAACAGCCCTCTCGACCCACCCACGACCGTGTGAGTTACAAGCCCCGGTTTTGCTATCTGTTATACTATTACCTCCCTTGCCAAAACGGCATGTAACACTTGAGGCAGCCCCTGGCTAACTTGTAGCATTGTAGCACAGTGCAGAACTTTGGCAATGGGTAGTGATTTTGTTGGGGTTTGGCTTAAAATGAGTGCTGCATAAGTTTTTCTTCATCAGTGGGATTGTCCAATACAGCTTTTGCAATTCAGCCAAACTAAAGAGGGAAATGATGGGGAAATGGATACAGATGGCAATGTATTGGGAAAGATATACTCAGCTGACGCATGTGCGCAGTTGACAGCTGAATGGCGAATGGGCCTCCTTGCGACTGGCCCGAGCAGTATTGTCACTTACATTTCATCGCTGACGATACATTTTCCTCTTCGGAGAGCGTGTGAAATACCCTGCCTTACCCCTACCCAAATTTTAAACGTTCCTAACAATTGTCTTACCCTCAAAAACTGTTTTGCGCACTAATTGAGTTTTTACTTCCTGTAAAAAAAACTGCAGATGCAGTGCTATCTTTTATGCCAGTTCAAAGCAGTTACTCACTCTGGGGAACAGCGTCTTATCTAATGCCAAGGGATGGAAATGTTGATGAAACAGTTCGATCAAAGCAGTCGTCCTCGGTAGAGCCTACAGGAAGGGTAAACTGGACGGGTATATGGGGTCATTTCCTCGCTGATAACGTCCTGGTGAACACATGTGGTGTCCACGCTCTGGTCTTGGTTTAGCCCTTCGGCATGGACGCATGTTTGTTTTAGTTTTTCCCCTGTACCGCCCGTACGTCTATTGTGCGGCAGAAACAGGTTTTCGTGTTTCTTTATTACAGAATTCCTGCTGGCGGAGGGATATGGAGTGACAGAAAGCGCTCTCTCCAGACTCGCTAAATCCCACCCTTGTTTAAGTGCTCGTGTCAGTTTTGCTATTTCTTCATGTCAAAACACATCACAAAGGCAGCTCCCCCCTCCTTCTCTTTACTTCTGCTCATTTTGCTGGCGCACTTCATCCCTCATAATTCCTCCTATCCCTCTCCTCCACTTCCCTCCCTTTCCTCCAATCCCCCCCTCATTTTGGCGGTTCAGTGGTGAAGTTCTGGCTGTTTTCCTCAGTTCAGTGTGAGAAGCTGTTGAAAGCTGGGCCGCTACCCAGGCCACGGGGACTCACTGCCGGCCCAGACACACCCCCTTCCGCTCGCCCCCTCAGCCAATCGTGTTTTCGCTTTCGCCCCTCCCTGGGATACCTCACAGGATACGACACTGAGGTGCAGACGTGATTTATGGCAGTGAGACTAAAACATATTAAAGGGGAAAAAAAATCCTTCAATTCATACACAACTGTGCGCTTGCAACTAACTATACACATAAGTGGTAATTGCGCGGAGTTTATATATTGCCGAAATCCATTGCGCAAATGTTTTTGCTCTCGAACAGCTGGAGAGCCGAGTTTCATCTCTTAACTCTTCCGTTTGGAGAGTCCGAGACTGGAGCTGTGGCGGAGTTTGCCGGAACGCGCTCCCCCTCGCAGCCTTCTCGCGTACACGCGGCCAAGTATTGGCGTGAGCGCTCGCTGACGAGGCCATATCTGTGACAACGTGTTCATTGGCAGAAGTGCCGATAGGAACGGCTGCGTATCGATCCCCGACTGGCCGGATTGTAACTACGAGCGATTCCACTGGCCCCTCCCACTCCCTTGTGCCGTGAGGTAAGCAGTTGGCCTACCTCTGACGTCCAGAGCTGCGCAGTGGCACGCAGACTTCTCGATTGCCAGACAGTTGCGGCCTTCCGCAGAGCCGCAGCGGCAGGTAACGGGGCCGGCGAATCCTAGGGGGCGCTGCCTCCTCTCCGGGGAACGACTCTGCCAGGCTGGGCCAGGTCTGCTTGTTCCCTCAGCTGTCAAACATGTGCGCTGACCGGAATGACTGCGAACCCTTTTATTACCGTCCTGTGTTGTTTTACATGCGGCCTGACATCTTTGAGCCAAAATGTCCACCTCTCCCAATGGACAGACAGCCAGGAAATGCCCCTAATTTTACTCATCTCCATTGAAGTGCACTTTTTTTTTCAGCAGATGTTGAGCAGATGCACGAAACGCATTCCATGGATGACCGCCTGTCGGTAAACTGGGAGAATAATTCAATTTTAAGGCCCGGTTCTCGTCTAATGTATCTTGTGTAATTTTTATTTTGTAATTTGGCTGACCTGTTATACACTGAGGATGATGATGTACTGTTGGGAAACGTACCTTACAGCCCAGTTTTTATGGAAGGGCATCCAGGAATATTATTACTGGAATAATGATGACAGAGGGCAAGCTTGGCTGCTCTCCTGTCCTGTCATGCATTTGAGGAACAGAGATTTAATTACCCTCCTAGTTGGTGCATTTCCTTATAGGATTACAATCCCCGAAGGATTTTAAGCACACTGGAGCATAGAACGGTTAGGCACTTTATTTAATCAAGGGCGTTGAGGAGCGATTTCTCTCTCGCAGACGCAGTCACACACTCACAATCTCACACACCTGGCCTTGTGGACATGCCAGCGCAAGCACATGATCGTATAATCTCCCACGCACCTGCACACTCAATAATCTGACACAGTCCGTCTTTCTGTTTTACACACTCACAGGAGTATAATTACGTCTACGGACACACGCGCTCAAATACTCGGCAGAAAACGCACACATTAAAGATGCTCTTTTTCCTGTTTTTCTGAGTCAGTCGCACTGTCTCACTGGCAAATGTTCACTCGTACAAAATCATGTGCCTCTGTGCGCACACACACACACGCACACGCACGCACACACACACTCTCTAAAATAATCTTTTATCTGTTTTTCTCTCAGTTACAGTCTTGCACACACATTTTCACTTGCTCAAAATTAAACTCATTCACATAGCACCTCTGTCTCTCACGTACAAACACACACATAAGCTGTCTCTCACGTACACACACACACACACACACACACACGTGCGTGCGCACACTCAAAATAATCTTTTTCCGTTTTTCTCACACAGTCTTGCACACACATTTTCACTCGCTCAAAATCAAACCCATTCACATAGCACCTCTGTCTCTCACATACACAAACACACACACACACACACGGGCGCGCGCATGCACACACACAAATAATCTTACTGTTTTTCTCACACAGTCTTGCACACACATTTTCACTCGCTCAAATCAAACGCATGCATATAGCACCTCTGTCTCTCTCTCTCTCTCTCTCTCTCGTATGCACACACACACCCACACATAGCCTCTCGCACACATACCTAATGCGGTCTGAGCGCAATTTGTCACAGTGTAACACATGCACACGCACACAATCCCTATTGATTTATTATAGTCACACCCCCGCAGCCTGCCCCCCCTCCTCTTCCTGGCTCCTTGGCCCCTTCCCCTGCGGGTTATCTCCTGAACACTGGCTCACATAAGCCAGGAGCGGCCCCTCCGTGTTCCTACATTTCCCCTCTGCTTTCTCCCCTGTTTTTTCCCACAATTCCTTATCTCTCCTACCCGCAAAATAAATGGACGGCGAGGCCCCGGTCGCGGAAGACCCTGAGTAACCGGCCCTCTGCTTTTCTTCAGTCTTCCTGCGGATTCCAGCACTTCAGCTGAGATTAAACAGGCCTGGGATCTGTCTTACATTACACTGAGGGTCTCACACTATTATTACATACTGAGAGATCCAGATGGATTAATTTTATTGCACCCAGGGATCCTTCTAGATTTATGATATACATATATTTAGGCTCGGGAGATTCTAACTAGGTGTTTCTGTCAGCATTACTCGGCTTTACTCATGCATATGCCACCTATTTTAATCAGGAGAAGATTAGGATTAGATTAATTGGACTGATTATGAACCGTGCCTTGGTTTCTTATAAGGACACGAGTGTCGCGCATGTATTGCCTCGAATGGCCCTGCTTTTCTGACGGCAAACTGGCCGTTTATAAGTTACCGAGTGGCTCGGTCATTAAGGAGACGGTTAAACAGATGCCGGCTCACAGACATGTGTCTTGATGAAAGATGTCTTGGTTAGGTTATTTATTAATGTCATGACTTTTTTTTTTTTTTTGCCAAACTACGGGCAGAATAAATTGGGCAATAAGTAGGTGTAAATGTGAGTGTTTGGGGTTTGAAACCATTTGGGAGTCATTGTTAAAGATTCATATGGTAATCTGTGAACCTGTGGGTTTAAACTGTCATGGTGAATCTCTCCTACCCCCCAAACACACCACCACCACCAACAAAGCAGAAATTCTTAAAAAAAAGAATGTCAGTTGGAGAAATTTGCAGAAGGGGGAGATTAGAAGAGCAACAAATGGTTGGAGGAAGATGTGTGGGGATAGAGTGAGATGGCTAGAGATTTTGCTCGGTTAAGGAGTGAAGTGCACAATTCATCTGAGAGAAGAGGATGCGTGAATAACTGTGATGTTTCCTACTCAAAATAATCTCAGAACAATGCAGAGTAGTTGCAGGCATTTTACAGCATCACAGATGCACAGAAGTGTACTGTAGTAAACAGGAGTTTGGAGAAGATGGGGCTTGTACGTCTGCCCATGTATGTATGTGTGTCCTTTTACATCAGTGTTTGTGTGGCGTGTGGCTGTTTTTGAGAATTGAAACCTGCGTGATATGAGAACAACAAAAGAAGACAATCTCATCTCATATATTGAACTAATATCTTACTTCTATTTTTTTTTTTCCTGCAAAAAAAAAAACAAATAAATCTGCCAATGAGGTGAGATAATTTTAATGTTTGCCTTCGGTGAAAGACAGTTTCACTTCCAAGTGTACAGCAGTCTAAAATGAGCCAATATTTTCTCCTTTTGAGGGGAAAATTGATATTTTATGCATAGTAATAAGATAAAAAACACTTGTTTAAGCTGTTTTTTTTATAGCATGACTCATCTCTGCTGGTCTGCTGTAGAAGCAAAGATGCGACGACTGGCATTGTGCAGACAGTAGTGCACACTTGTGTTGTTCAGATGGACCAGACCTTTGCTGCCAAGAGCAAAACTTGGAATTCGGGGAAAGAGGAAAGAAACCAAATAAAAACAGAAACTGTTTTTTTCCGACTCCATTTCTCAAAAAGATGGGATGCTTTGCAAAATGTATAATGAAAACAATGCAATGATTTGCAAATCATTCAAACCCTTTATCTGACCGAAAATAGTACAAAGACTACATGTCGGATGTTGAAACTGAGAATTTTTTTTTTTTTAAATGTCTGCTCATTTTGAATTTATTGCCTGCTACAGTTTTCAAAAAAGTTGGAAGAGGGGCATGTTCGCTGCTGTGTTACGACGCCACTTCAGCACTCTGTATGCAATTGGGAACTGAGAGTTTTGATTATGAAATGTTTTCACATTCTTTCTTGATGTAGATTTCCACTTCTCAACACGTGGCCATCGTTGTCATATTTTTCCTTTCATAATGCACCAAATTTTCAGTGAATGACAGGTCTAGACTGAAGGCAGGCCAGGTTAGCTCTGGGTCATTCCATGTCAATTCAACAAATGCCTCCCACCTGACCATCTCAGATTTGTCTAAAAATATTATCGCAGAAAGGTAACATACTTAATAGGATCTGTGCTAAATTTCAGTTAAATATGACTATTAGTTTTGGCAGAAAAAAATAATAAAGATTGTTGTGTTGTGAGAATTTTCACACTCGTTTTTGCAACATTAAATAAAAGGGAGTTTTTAGGTGACAATATCTCCTGTTATACTTATGACATTGCCTCAAAATCATCCACAGTGTAGCATCTAGGCAAGCACATTTTCAATGGCTTTTCTCTTTTTCTTAGGGAGCTATGGCAGTTTGAAAATGCTAATTTATTTGACAAAGTTGTCTGTGACACCAACTTTGAAGGCCATTTATGACCAAAGTTATGCAGGTGGAGAGCTAATTTTTTTCTGTGCAAGCTCTCCTCTCATAGTGTTATTGGTACAATAAACAGCAAGCATGTAAATTTCATGGTTGTCCAGAAAATACACGGCAAAGTCCTAAAAAAGCCAAAATTTCATGAAATTTGACATCAAATTACCAAGGTGTGACAACCTGTAAGTTCTTGAAATCTTCGCCATCTTAAAGCTTACATTCTTGGCTATCTTTGGTTCAAAGGTGGTTGTGGTGCAACTCTTCATTAAATAGTTATGAACTTTTAAGTTACACCTTATAAATGCTTGTTTTTCAACTGTTTTTAATGTTAAAACAAATTTGAGATCTGATCCTAACAAGGTTTACAGGTTGTAACACCTCGGCAATTTGATGTCAAATTTCATGAAATTTTGGCTTTTTTAGGATTTTGCTTTGTATTTTCTGGACAGCCATAAAATTGACATGCTTGTTGTTTATTGTACTAATAGCACTATGTGAGGAGAGCTTGCCCAGAAAAAATCAGCTCTCTACCTGCATAACTTTGGTCATAATTGGCCTTCAAATTTGGTGTCACAGACAACTTCGTGAAATCAATTAGCAATTTCAAACAGCCACAGCTCCCTAATAAAAACATATTTGCCATTGGAAATGTGTTTCACAAGTATACTGAAATGCTTAACTGACTTTAACTTTAAGTAAAATGTTGCACATATCCTATTGGCCTTGGTGTGAGAATTTTTAAAAATAAATCTGAGATGGTCAGGTGGGGAAATTTTCTGAAATTTAATGAATTGACATGAAATGACCCCTCTTGGACTTTTTTTTAAATTATGGAGCCATTTTGTTGTAACACATGCAGAATGTGGTGTTTGGCATTGTCTTGCTGAAAGAAACAAGGCCTTCCCTGAAAAAGATATCTTGATGGCAGATTATGCTGCTTCGTCACCTGTATATATCACTCAACATTACTGGTGTCTTCAGCAACGTGAAAGTTATCCATGCCATGCGCACATAGGCCCCCCCAGACTATCATGGATGTTTGCTTTTGAACTCTGCGCTGATAGCTGGATGGTGCCTTTCCTTTTTTGCCTGGGAATACGATGTCCATAACTTTGAGAAATAATTTCACATTTTGATTTGTGAGGCCACAGGACAGTTTTTCACTTCACCTGGGGTTTAGAACTGGGAATTGGGGTGGCACAGACATGTCCCTTTTAGTCCTTGCAAGTTCTCAATCATTTTCCTTTATTGACGCGTTTTCCAATTATTGTAATTGGCGACTGAAGAAATGGTTACTCTCCATATGCAATCTAACAGTGATGAAATCAATTCAGTACAGAAAAATAATTTACTTATTAATAGGCCAGTGCTTTGCGGTGATTGAACTGGTCCGCGTTCCAATGAAATATTGCCTTTCACTCTCAGTATTGCACGGGTTGATAAAAAAAGTGGTACTCTGCAGTTAAATAGGCTATAAAAAGCCCGTGGCTCAAGCTATTTGCTTGAGTCGACAGGCATACAATTTTGGACAACGTTGATTTAAATACTGCAAATACGTGTCCAGATGAATGATTGTCATCTTACCTAATTGGGGAGAACAAGCAGCTCCTGTTAAGTGCGGAGCGCTCTCGGAGTGAACCCTTTATTAATTATGAAAATGACTGAGAACAGGTCAGGACTAATAATTTTTTTAAGTGGATGTTTTGTGCACCCAATTCTCAGTTCTGGCTTCGCCACTGTAGCCTACTGAATTCACCCCATGATTTCATCGCTGTTAGATTGCATATGGAGAGAAGCCGTGTCTTCTGCTACCAATTACGATAATTGGAAAACGCATCAATAAAGGAAAACGATTGAGAACTTTCTAGGACTAAAAGGGATGTGTCTGTGCCACCCCAATTCCTAGTTCTAGACCCGCCACTGCCTCAGTTTACCTCTAATGAGATCAGGTCCAGAGAAGGTGGCAGTGTTTCATGATCTTGTTCATGTATGGTTTTATCTTTAGTTTCAACTTGCATTTGTGGATGTTGCAACAAACTGTGTTTACTGACTGGTTTTTGGAGGTGTTCCTTGGCCCATGTAATGAGTTCCACTACCACATCTTGTTTGTTGTTAATGTAGCTCTGCCTGAGGGCCCGAAGATCATGGCCATTCAGAATTGGTTTTCAACCTTGTCCCTAGCATACAGAGATTTGTAGGATTCTTTGAATCCTCTCATAATTTTATATACCTTTGATGATGAAATCCCCAAATTCTTTGCAATTTACATGGAGAAACATTATTCTTAAACTGCTGAAATATTTGCCTGTGCAGTCTTTGACAGAGTCGTGAAGCCGTCACCATCTTTACTTATGCAAGATTCAGCGTTTCTGACATGCTGTTTTTATGCCCAATCATGTTGCTGACCTGTTGCCAGTTGCGTAATTTAATTAGCTGCGAGTTAATCCACTTGGTGTACTTTTTTACCATCATAAAACCTTTCCAGCATTCTGTTGCCACAGTCCCAACCTTTTTAAAATGTGTTACTGACATTAAATTCAAAATGAGCAGATTATTTTTAAAAGACAATAAAATTTCTGTATTTCACGATCTGATATGTTATCATTGTGCTATTTTCAATGAAAAGTATTTAAATTATTTGCAAATCATTGCTTCCTGTATTTATTTACATTTACCCAGTATCCCAACTTTTTTGGAGATGGGGTTGTGAGTGAAAAAAAAAGAAAAGAAAAGAAAAAATGTTGGGGCAAAAAAATGTTTTGGGTCCCTGAATGACAACGTGTGGCTCATCGTCACAGCTCCTCCTGAAATCCCTAATTCTACCCCCGACGCGTCTTTTTACGGAGCGGAGAGGAGGCCACCCAGCAGCGCGGGGGGTTTTGGTCTTTGATGTGGGGCTGACATGAGTGTGCCACAGGCCCCAAATCCGCGCGCCTGTGCGGCGTCTCTCCTAGTCGAGTAAACGCCCTAGTCCCGTGCCAGCCTCCAGTCGCTGGCTCTCGCGGTCACCACGCCGACCGCGGCCAACTTCGGCTTTCCCTTTGGACAGAATACAGAGGGAGCCATCCTTATGAGAAAATATGACCATACATAATGAAGCCTGTAGCCCTTGTAGTCATACATAGTAGAGTGATATAGAGAATATTGTGCTTTTAAAGTCACCATGACATGGAGGTTTGAGCAGAATGAAGGTTTGAGATTTGGAGCACGCTTGGTGGCCACTTTATTAGGTACACCTCTCTTATACTCTGTATAACAACCCTAGGTTAGCTGGAATTCTTCTCCATGTGGACGTAATAGCATCTCGCAGATGCTGCTCTCGTGGATTTGGGTGTGACTTGGGTTTGTCGCCTGCACACTGACGCTGCAGATCTCCCATTTTAGCTCATCCCCAAAGTGCTGTATTTGACTGAGATCTGGTGACTGAGGAGGTGATTGGAGTACACTGAACTCATTGTTATGCTCATGGAACCAGTTTCAGATGACGTCTGCATTGCGACTTCGTGCTTTATGTTGCTAGAAGAAGCCATTGTTGAAGTGAAGGAATTGACTTGATTGACAAATTTGAAGCTAAACGTGGATGCGCATTCATTACCGCAATGGATCTGAAAACTTGTCAAAGGATGTTTATTGACGGGGAACAGATTATCGACAAGTGTATTACAACGCCATGCCCGCGGGTATCCCCTATGACATCACATTAAAAGTAAATTGAAAACGTTATTTTACATTTTTTTTTTTTTTTTTACATTATGGCATATATGTTTTCATGCATTTTCACAAGGTTATTCTGAAATGACAAGGGAGTGAAGTTTGATTTCAGCTTTTCTTTAAACAGATAAAGACGATGAGAGTGATAGATTGAATTTGGCACTCTGTGCTTTGGCTCGCATGGCATAGTACAAACAAAACAGGGCTTGGTACCAGCGGGATTCCAATACGCGAGTGATACAGCACTGCCGCTCCATCACCACTGACTCTGTTGCCACAGCTTGCAGTTCAGTTCAGTCCGGGAGAAGGATGTGAAGGGGTAACAAGGGTAGTGCCAGCTTTCCAGAGTTAGTCTGTCCCAGCCTGGTCTGAAAATATGGAGACTATATGGATCCAGTAGCTCGGTGCCAGGAAAGAGGGGACGAGTGGCTGTAATTGAAGATGGAACGAAAATACAGTCATCTGCTGATGGCGTGTCCCGATCCCTTTGGCTGGGATTTGGGAAGATTCTCAGGTCCCCTCTTTGAATGTTTGCATGCGTGTGGGTTTGTGTTTGTGTTGTGCGTCTGCGTGTGTGTTTGTGTGTGTATTTACGGAGTGAGCACTTGTGTTTGTGCCCTGTAGGGCTAAGCTCAGTCAGAGCCAGTCCCTCCCTGGCTGGCTCAGAGGAGCTTTGGAGTTCATCGGCCAAAACGAAGAAGAAAAAAAAAAATAAAACAAAATTGGTCGGCAGTAATAACGAGGGAAAGCCAGAACAGAAATAACATTTGTACTGATTCGCCCAGCTCACGAGATCATGTTCTGTATCAGAGCTACTCCACGAGTCTGGTGCGGGGGCGGCGTTCAAAAAAAAATAAAGGGGTGGGGGGGGGGGGGGGGGGGTTGTAAATATGATTCGTTTGTTTCCACCCTGTGTCAGTGGAAAAATATAATTGCGGGAATGAAAACAAGGCGGATGGGAAAGATGGAGTAGGCCGACCTCAGTGAGCAAAGCTGCGTTCTGCGTATGTGTGGTGTGCGTGTGTGGGTATGGTGCGTGTGTGTGTGTGTTGGAGACGCTTGCGCTCATCCGAGCTGGAGGGAGGGGGCTCATCCGTGAGAAGAATCGCACTGGAAAGCTTCGAGGGGGGGTGCTGATGTGTCTCTGCGGGGGAGTCTGGGTGAATGGGGGAGTGATTTGGGGCAGAGGGCTTGCTGGGCGAAGGCTGTCGTTACGGGTGTTGGGGAACTGCGGGAGTTTGGCCGTCCCCACAGCTCCAGCACAGGTCCGCAAGGCGCATGTTTCTCACGTATCGTCTCGCATTACTCACATTACTTTTCATGGGAAAGAGACTCAAAGAGCCCCCTAAAGGCTGCATACTCTGTGTAGATATATTTGTATTTCTGTTTTTATTTTTATTTCCGGTCAGCCTCAAAAAGAGCGTTTTTTTCCGGGTGCGTGAGGGGTCCACACACTGTCGAAAGTTGACTTAGAAGCAGCTTGCCAGGTCACGGCTGGCCTTCCAGATTCGCGGCCCTCTGGACGACCGCGATCGCCGTCCTTGAGCGCGGACAATGCCGCATATCTTAGAACCCACGGATCGCTGTGAACAGTTGAAGTGATCGGCAGTGCAACGTAAATCTGAGAAAAACTAGGCAGAATTTCATTTTCGTTGACAGTTTACACCCAGTCGCAAGAAGGAAATCCATTGTTTTAAAGGAAGAAAAGAAATGACTAGATGTGGCAACACAGTTTGAGGGAAAACTCATTTTGTACAAAAACTCATTTCTCTGATGTCTGACTGTAATGCGAAGAACTTTTAAAACTGTTTTAAGAACAGAAATAATGGGGAAACCGGGCAGGCGAGAGAGCGACCGAGAACAAAAAAATGAGCTATCGGCTAAGTGAATCATGGTGCTGGCTTGCCTTGGCTTGAGTATGCCTGGGTGTGATTGGATGAATGTGACGGATGGATGTGAGACTGCTTACTGGGCAGGGTTACTCCGCCTTCTCCACCTGGAGACCAGAACTGCGCAGATGTGGAGAACTTAAAGGAAGAGTGTGGGTGGAAACCATTAGATTTTCACTTTATTGGCATGGCGAAGAAACATCTGTGTTTCTTGGGGATCAATACTTAAAAATACTTCCAAAGATTATGATGATGATGATGATGATGATGATGATGATAATAAAAATAATAACAATAATTCTTCTTCATCCTCTTCTTCTTCTTCTTATTATTTGACACAATTATAAGTATTCCCTTTAAAACAAGAGAAGCCTTGAGGTCTTTTAGAGGCCATAGCTATTTCTTCGTTTCCTTTTGAATGTGTTCTTGATTACTCCTCATTCCTTGAATTTTCTGTGGCTTGTGTGAACTTTGCTGCAGTAAGATGCAGGACGTGGGACGCTGCTCGTGTTGGGTCTGTTTCCTCTGCTCGCGGGCAGGAAGTGTCCCTCTGTGAGAGAGGAGTTCCTGCATTATTGTCCTGTGTGGGGACGGGGTCTGATGTGTGATCAAATTCTCAATGTGATTTATAAGTCCAGGTTGGTGTCAGGACAGATGGGGTTTTGGCAGAGTTTAGAAAGCTGCTGCTGAAGTGGATCTTTTGTGTTTGCGGTCATGTTGTGGTGATGAAGCACTGCATCCAGATTCACTTCGTTCAGAGCACAACTCGCCTGTTTTTGCACGATTTTTGTACAAGATGAGGATTCGTGGCTTTCTATTTGAGAATGCTGGTGTGAGCGTCCATAATACCTCTCTCTCACACATTCCTATTGCAAGTGACTCAGCCCTTTGTGTATGAAGCTGGTGTCCAACATTACAACAAAACTTTTACAACATTTCCCAGATCTCACCCTCATCAAGCATGTATTCTCGTACTTCGTATCCTAACTTTTTCTTTTTTGAGCCTTACCCGTAAAACAGGCCTTCGAACGGATATTATCCAGACGGCATTGCATTTTTGGCTTTTTTACGAAGGTTGGCCAATGGTATAATGGCGGTGTGGCTGTGGCCGTTGGTGTGGGGGAAACGCCCCTAGAGTGGCAAAAGCTGGGTTTGAGAAGTGCGTCTTAAATCATTGGACAATTTGCTGTTACTCTGAACCTTCCAGCCTTGCCGGTAACACTGCCACAGAGAGTTTAACTGCCCAGTGTACCACTGGGAGACACACCGAAAATCGCTGGAGGCAGAGGTCGTTGAGTAGAACGCAGCCTGCACGATTGGTTGAGCCTCTGTGACCTCTACCCCGAATGGAACGGTTTCATTGCTGGCTGAGCGACCATCTGTGTAAAGTCTGCTGATTGGCAGGAGGTACTCCTTTGAATGCAATCGAGGTTTTATGGAAATGGCCGCTGCGTGCTGATTGGACAGATCCTTGTCCCCTGGTGGTGACACGCCTCTGCTGGGAAGACGGGCCGTTATTCATATTTAAGGCTTTTCTTGCAGCGGCGGCTTTCTTTCATGCTTGACTCATTTTTATTGCTGTTTAACAGATGAAGTAGTGTCCTCATAGGTAGTACTGCTGTCTGATGGCGCTGTCACTGCCACACACACACACACACACACACACACGCACGCACGCACACACACACACACACACAATATCTTTTTCCCTCTAAAGACACACACATTTTTATTGCCCGAAGGTATTTGAGTATTGCAAGAAGGCATTAGACGGTTACACTGAGGTGTTTTGTAATGTGTCCTGGTGCATTCCTGTTTCCTGAGTTTTGTGTAATGATTGAGTAATGTCAGGATTTGTGCTCCTCTTCTGTAAATATGAAAAATTGTGGGAAGTCGTTTGTCATTGTTCGAATGTAGTGTGAAGCCTTCCGAGCGCTAGGTTTTCGATCGTTGTGTGAAAGTGTTTGGGCACCGAGAGAAGTCGTGTGAGTTTTTTTCTGAAGCTGCTTGATGATCATCTTAAGTATGAATATTTGTGGTGAACGAATTTCAGTACTTTATGAAGGAGATTGAGCTAATATAGACTTGTGAATATTGTGTGAAGGTGTTTGGGTGTCATCTTAAGGTGCGAACTTTGTGTGAAGGTACTTCCTTCTCATCTGTAGGGGTTGGAATATGGTGTGAATGTGCTTGAATATTGTGTGATGATGTCTGCACATTATGTTGAAGTGAATCAAAGTGAAAATGGTTGAGAACCCTGTGAAATTTCAGCATTTTATGAAAGTGCTTGTGTAATTTGAGAAGGTATTTCTGTATTCTGTGAAAATGAAAATTACATGGTGTTTTAGTATTGCGCAAAAGTGATTCAGTATTTCTTGAAGGTGTTTCAGTATTGTGTGAAAGTGTTTGAGAATCACATGAAGGTATTTCAGTCTTGTAGTAAAGTACTAGTGTAATTTAAGAAGGTATCTCAGTATTTGGTGAAAGTGAGTGTTGCATGAAGGCAGTTACTGTAAGTATTGTGCAAAAGTGGCTCGATATTTCATATAGAAGTTTCAGTACTATGTGTGAAAGAGTTTGAGAATTGTTGAAATGTATTTCAGTATTGTGTGTAAGTTTGTGAGTATTGCATGACAGTATTTCAGTACTGTGTGAAGGAGTATGAGTGATGTGTTCCACTATGGTAGAGCTCTGACTTCCAGTAAGAGAGTGCGGGAGGCGAGTGTGTTTGTGGTGGGAGAAGATGTTGGCGTGGACGCTGAGATATTAGAAATAGCCGCGGGTTGCGGCGTGGGGGGTGGTTTTAACCCTTTCCGTGCCTCTATGTTGTGGGAAAACCACAGCGCACTGTCACTGCAACAACATCTGATTATTACCCACAGTCCTCTCCAACCGCATTCACACCACACAAACACGCACGCTCACACACACACACACTCACTCTCCCTGAATGCGAGCATTGGCCCGTTTCCCACATCCGTCTTGTGAGTCAGCCCCCTCCGCACCCTCCTCCACCCCTTTCTTCTCATTCCTTCCCCCTTTACTCACCCTGAGGTCCAGGTTTACACACTCTCCCTCTCTCTCTCTCTCTCTCTCTCTCTCTCTCTAAAATTTACTATTGAAATTCCGCTTTGTTGGCATGCATGGCAGAAGCATGTAGCGCAGCCTCACACAATGGGAAGCATAAATCAAGCGGCAGAAAAAAATACGAGGAAAATAGTAAGTGTGACTAATAATTTACAGTGCTAAGCAATCATTTTTTAAAAATATACAAACCTCTCCCCATCCCTCCCCTCTCGCCTCTCTCGTTCTCTCTCTCTCATCTTCTCTCTCCCCATCTCTCCTTCCCAACTTTTCTCTCTCCGACCACATCCACCCAGCTCACTGGGTAGGCATGCAGTAGGCCAGGGGTTTCCGGGGTGTGGCCCAGTTTGGCGTTCTCTCTCTTCGCGCTGTGCTGCTGGTTCTGACGGGATGGCGGGGGCAGTCTCTGTTGGCCCCAGCGGTGACCTGGCCCCCGCACCAGTCCCTGGAGAGGTGGTGGGGGGAGAAGGGGGCGGCGGGAGTAAGTTAGCATCCATCGCTCTATGTGAAGCAACATGCGTGAAAAAAAAAAAAAAAATCAGGATCAATCCTTTTGCTACAGTTGCTTCCAGACCAACAAGAATTTGGCCACTGGCTCCTGTAATCTCTTCAAGATGACTTGCACATTAAGGAAATCCCCCTTTTAGTAATTTTATTGTTAGGAACTGGGCGACGGGTTATTCTGCTTAAAGGTGTCCTGAAAGTGCACAGAGTTAGCCGAGAGAGAGAGAGAGAGAGAGAGAGAGAATAAAGATGGAGAGAGAGTGAAGGAGAAAGTCAGCGACTACTACAGACTGTGGGTTTGGCTCTTTTCTGCAGAGAAGATATAAATTAAAGAGCAGCAGAATGTTTCTTTGGGGTAAGTGCTGGAGTCGTCATTGCCGCTCGCTTGTCTCTCGTGTTCCTGCTCTCGCACACACGCGCTCGCTGGTCGCGCAGTCAGACTTGATTCTACTGCTAACAGCGGATTCTGATTTTGACTCGAGAGCAGTGGCGACGCATCCCTGCTTTACCCAAATGGTTCAGTCCCTTCGGTATGGGAGGCAGGGCAGGTGACTGAACAGCCACAGGGAAAAAAAAAAAAAACCTGAGAATTGTGCTGCTGTAGGTATTTCTGCACCTGACTCTGAGTACAGACATGTTACAGACTGACTGTGGCTGTATGCTGACTCTGTACAAACGTGACTTTTTCCTGTGCTCCCTGTGCACAAACTGTGTACAAAATGACTGTTTATACAATGACTGTGTACAGACTGTATTTACTCAATGACTGTTTACAAATTAACTGTAGTTACATGCTGAATGTTTACAAACTGACTGTATCTTGTGTACAAACTGACCGTGTTTATATAATGACTGTACATAGTGTATTTATACAATGACTGTTTACAATCTGACTGTAGTCACATACTGAATGTTTACAAACTGACTGTTTGCACCTTGTGTACAAACTTAAAAAATGACTGTTTGCAAACTGAATGTATTTACACTCTGACTGTATATAAGTTGACTTTATTTACATACTGACTGTGTACAAATTAACTGCATTTAAAACACTGACTGTACAAGCTGACTTTATTTATACACCGACTGTGTACAAGCTAAGAGTTTTTAGATACTGACTGTGCACTGGCTGACATTATTTGCCAGCTGTATTTACACACTGACTGTACGGTACTGACTGGTTGTATATACCACATGTACATCAATATGCAGATTGCTTTAATATTGTTTGTGAGTATTCGGACAATGACTCACTGAATGCTTGTACAGATTAGCCTGCATTAGCAAGTCTGTTGTACGTTTGTAAGCGTTTGTGTATGTTCTATCTTCTGTGTTGGCAGTGTGCGCGGGTCAGTGAAGCGGTCAGGACAGTGTGTCCTGGGCAGTGGCTCGAAGCTCTCTCCCCCCTCACTGTGTGTTACTGCTGTCGTTGAGCACAGCTGAGCCGGGCTCTCCCTGCCCCGGAGTCCGCCATGAGCAGGTTTATCCACGGCGAGCGTGTTCTTTCATCACGGGCGTGTTTCGCCACACTGCTTTTATCATTACTGAACTGTCACAGCTCATTTTCAAAGGGAACGGCCGTGGGGCTGCCGAGGGGTGGGCTGGGCTGTGCTAATCCCAGGTGGGAGGTTAGGCTGGGTCGCCCCCCCCTGCCCTCCCCGCCATTCCCCCCATGCGCGGTCGGTCTGGAAATGGCAGACAGCGACTCTGTCGTAATTCGTCCTGCTACTTTCATCACGGCCCTCCACAGACTCACTCGCTGATGCGTCCGCCATCACGGAGGATTAGTAATCTAAACTGCTGGAAACAAACATCCTTCGTCTCCAAACTGGAAACAGACCCTGGCTTAGCCACGTCTGATAGTCGTGCGTGTGAACATGGACACACATGCACACACTGTGGCCCTAGAACTGATTTCTAACTGGTTTAAAAAAACAAAAAAGCATGAAGCGGAGGCCGATCTCAGTGGGGTGGGGTGGGATTGGAGGGGGGGGGGGGGGGGGTTTGGCCATAATAATAGTCCACAATTCCCCCCCCAACCCCACCCACTGTCCTCAGGATTTGCCAAAATAGCGGAGTGTTCTTGGACGAGATGACTCAGTTGGCTTGCCTTGGACCGGGCGTGGGAGCGCACGTTCTGCCAATGGTTCCTGTATGAGCCTTTGGGGGCATCTTTTGGGGGCATGCAGTGGGCGGCCTGGCCATTGAGGTGGCGTGTGGGTGGGTAGATGGAGGAGGGATGGCACGGGCGCTGCGGTGGCGGGCGAGGACTGCGGGGAGGGCACGGGTCCCCTCCTGCTCCTGCGCTGTGATTGGATTAGCCCTCGACGCTGTCAGGGAACGAGCCAGATTAGGATGCACATGACCCGATTTATTTAAGCGCCCAGATCTCCGCCGCAGTCTCTGGACTCCAGAACAGTGTGAACGTGCGACCCACTGAAGAGCGGAAAGACTACGCAGGCGGCGGTGAGGGAGGGGAGGTGGGCTCGGGGATAAATAGCTGCGCGGTGAGCGTTCGCGGGAGCCTGCTTTGCCTCTTGTTGACCCAAACCAGGAGTTGCGTCACATCTGTTTCTGTTCACCGCTCACCCAGAGCGAGCCGGACCTCACAGTGTTACCGCGGCGTCAGCCAACACCTCCATCACCCGCCTACCCCGCCCCCCCCCGCCCCCCTCCCCTGGGCTCTCCGCTCCACACCCCCAGGCTCTTGGCTCCGCCCCCTCACTTCCCCCAAGGCTCTTGGCTCCACCCCCTCCCCAGGTTTTGATAGCCCCTCTCTCCCTTTCGCATTTTTTTTCCATTATTTCCCATTTTACCGCTCCAGCTGCTCTGTTCCTTGAATATTGCACGCCGTTACTTTTTTATTTTTTCCATTCCGCCATTCTGAAAAGGGCGTGGAAGGGGCGTGGCTCACACAGGGGGACAGCTCCTCTCCACTTCCTGCCTGTCTGTTCTGTTTTGCAAGATGAAAGGGGGCATTGACAAGCGCCGCAAATCACATCGGTGTCGAGAAGGACCCTTAGCGCACGGATAAGCAGGATGTCCGGAAATGGATGTGGTGGCGCGAGTGTCCTCAGTTCGCTGTTGCCGTTAGCAAGGGAGTTGCGTTTGCGGCCAGATGCGCGTATGCGAAGTTGTCGGCTGGACGAAGTTACGCATGACCAGTGTTAGTGCGCTGCCTGCTTAAAGAGATGATTGGACAGTTTCTGAAGAGTCTGTATTTGGCGTCTCCTCGCTCATATGAACACTATCTGTTCAGCAGAACCTGCTCTAACCTTGGCCTGTTGTCAGGATGACCGGCCTCCTGGCTGTCATCCAGACCCCGCACCCTTTGCCAATACCGGGCCAAGGATGACATACTCAGGCCTGGGAAAGCAGCCGGCCTTCCGGCTCCCCATGCGTGTCTCCATTTCAGCTCTGCCCCCTCCTGGCTGAAGGGTTGAACTGCACCCATTACGATTCTTTCCTTCTGATTTGTTTCTCACTTCCCCTCCCCCTCCCCCTTGTATTTCTGCCCAAGGGGGTCTCTTTTTTTTTTTTTGCTCATGCGTACTATAGAGCCGCTGGGAATGGGGGATGGGGGGTTTCGGGGAGCAGTGTGGGTTGTTTTAGGGGGCGGAGGGTGTGCTCTCTGGGGCAGGCCTGTTAATAATAAATGAGGATTAGCTGCTGTAAGTGGGCACGCACAGGGTAGAGCTGACAGGGACATGCAGCGTCCCCGCCCAGCCATCCATAATCTGCACCACTTCAAGGGACTGCTGGGGGCTGTCTGGGCCCGGCGTGCGTGTGTGTGTGTATGTGTGTGCGTGTGTGTGTATGTGTGTGTCTGCGAGGGCGTGTGTGCGCATGTGTGTGCATGTCTAGTCCCTGAGGATTTCTGCTCTTCATGAATCAGTCATTGCACTTTTATTATAGTTCTACAACTCCGTGGGGGAACATTAGGTGTTGTGTGTGTGTGTGTGTGTGTGTGTATACACAAATGTATATGTATGTATGTATATGTGTGTGTGTGCTTGTGTGTGTGTGACACTTGGACTTTTTTTTATTTTTGACTATAGTTTGTTATATGTACCTACTAAGTATTTGATGGCAAAAAATGGACTGATTCGCCAATTAGTTTCAGTGGTATCAAGTAAAAAGTAAACCGTTGTCACAGATCAAGTAAAAAGTGCCCAACTTTAACACCATCTTTCTCAAAATCACAAAGAGTCATGAAATGTCTGTTTTAGCCTGACGCATTCACATATGTGTGTGTATAAATATGTGTCAGTTCATTTTCCTATGCCTTTACAGTTGGAAACAGAAAAATTACTGGATTCAACGTCCCGCTAGAAATGTCACAAGAGAAGTCACAATGTCACATTGCTTCCTATCGCAAGCAATGACTCGCACCTTTTCGGTTCTCAGATGTGCTATGAAACCATGTTACGCAAGGCTACGACCAGGTGGTGGCGTATAGCGGGATTTTCCTGTTCTTCTCGTGTGCTTCCTGTTGACCGGAGGGGTGAACTGAGGGATTCTGGGGGATTTCCTTTCAGCGAAGAGAGGTGGCTGACGGGAGGCAAGAGGGGGTTTTGGTTCCATCGGTGCGGCTGCGGTTACCACCGGCCCTCTCGCGCGCACCTTGGCGCCACGGTGCCGGCGATTCCCTCTCTCCCGCTGGCCTGACGAAGGCCTTTGTTCTGGTTTCATTTTGAGGGATGACCTGGCAGCCTCTCCCAGCCAGGGGCTGATTAATGAAGGCACGATTCGCCTTGACGCACCAGGAAGAGCGCTATGCGCTTCCTTCTGCGGTTTATAGGCTGAGTTGCGACCAGAAACTATGCTGATAAGCAATGTTTCAGCAGCTGCTGCTCAAAGATACTGAAACCAAGTTCCTGTGCGGTGCAGACAACCTGGGCCTGTGGTCCCCGCTGAGTTGGACCAAATATAACCGCTGAAGCAATATTTTCACATCCTGAGAAACCACCTCTTACTTTGCAGAGAACCAGACGTAAAGGTCCCGTTCAAAACTATGTTGCAGTGTGAATTGTGAGGTCTGAGCACATAACTGCAGAGAAAACCATTATTGCAGAATTTTAGAAATGCTTTGTGCTGCAGAATTCAGTTTTTATATCCATTCCTCCGATTCTCAGATAGGGGCGTTGGGTGCTGCAGTTGTTCCCTTAAGCAAATTACTTGACCTGAGTTGCTGCATTATACCGAACATCCAGCAGGATAAGTGAATTAAGTGTGGAAAATTGTGTCAGTACCTCAGACGGGGATTCCTGCTTAATGTCAGTAATGTAATGTACGGCTTGAAGATGTGACAGCATATCGTTTTGTGTTTCAAGGGCATTGTGTTCTGCTGGAAGGTCCAGTGTGGAGTGTGGTCATGCTGATGTGTTGTTTGAGAGGGTGGGTGGGGGTTGAGAGTTTGTTTTGGCGGGAGGGGAGATGCTGCCGAGTATCTGCGCTGTGGGAGGTTTTCGGAGGGTGGCTGTCGTTGTTACATTTGAGGGCTTCAGCGGGCAAGTCAGCCGTACTGAATACCTGTAGCCTTGGTCACCAAGGAAACCATCTGGTGATATTAACCCTCTGTTTCCTAATACTCTCAACGGCATCGGAATGGGAGCGCTGCACGCTCATACACACGCTCACTCCCTCTGGCGTGCACGTGCGCACACATACACACTCTCTTACGTACACACATGTGTACACACACCCACACACATGCGCGCACACACACAAATACACACATGTATAGTAGACACACATGTCCACATGCGTGCACGCTTACACACACACACACACACACAGGCACACATGCACATACACAAGTCTGCATGTGAGCACACACACACACACACACATATAAACTCACACACACACACACACACACACACACACGCACACAAAAACACACACATGCACCCTTACTTACACAGACATACAGACGAGCAAACACACACACACACACACACACACACATACACAAAAACACACACATACTCTCACTTACACATACATACAGACCCGCACACACACACACACACACACACATGCATACACACACACACACACACAAACTCATATATACACACACACACACACACACACACACACACACACACACACATGCATACACACACACACACACACACACACTCACACAGCATAAGCCCGGAGGGGTGAGCTCCCCCGGTGCGGGGCGGTGTAGGGTCCCCAGCTGCACCGTAGGGGCCGAGATGCAGACGGTCCCCCCCTGGGGTACAGCGCCGTGTCAAACACACTCTCCATCTGCCACCCCTTTGTTCTGCTCCACTCGTCTATCCAAACCGCAGCTTCTCTCCTCCATCACGAGAGTGAGGGAGAGCCCAGACAGGGAGGAAAAGGAGTAATCAACAGTTGGGCATAATGTCCCCGTATCTGCGGGCACCATTAAACTGCAGACTCACTCCACTCTGCAGACTGACTAATTAGCAGATGTACAGGTTGTGGTTTTTAACAGTCTTTCAATGCGCACTCAAGGCAACGGAACACGCTGATTTCATGCAGCTAGTCCCCTTCGGAATAATGCAACAGCCCCTCCATCTGTGTGTGTGTGTGCGTGTGTGTGTGTGTGTGCATGTGTCTTACTTTGTTTGTGTGCTTGCACGAGCGTGTTTCCCCGTGTGTGTCATATGTGTGATTGAATGTATGTTTGTGTGCGCATGCTTCTGCATATGTGTGTGTGTGTACAAGCCGGAAAGAGAGAGAGATGTATGCATATGAGTCGACATCGGGAATATCACTGAAGGGTAAAGAATGGAGTGGTTGAGCAAGGCCGATAGATGAAGGAGGCAGAAGAGGGGGATGGTGGGAGATGCTTAAAAAAGGTAAAAAGGGGATTGAGATGCACAAAGTAAGGCATGTGCTGCAGAGAGCTGGTGGGGGTGGGGATGGGGGGGGGGGGGGGGGTGTTTGCTCAGCTGTGTCTTAAAGGCGCCCCCCCACCCCCAGGCAGGGTTATGTGTCTGAGGGGAGGAGATGGGGGGTACAGTGTGTGTAGCAGGATGAGAAACCCGTTGGGGCAGATTGTGTAGAGCAGTCAGACATAATCAGCCTATGCCAGAGTGAGCTGACCTACACTGGCATTTAAGCTTACTCAAGCCCAGCTGTCACTTACTGTACAGGTGACTCAGATGCGGAGCGCTTCCATTGGGCGAGGAGGGTCTGGTGACCGACAAACCTTTAACATTAGCTTGTGGGATACACCCCTGTGATACTGGCAGAGGGGTAGTTGCACCTCGCATACCTTTTTCTGATAGTAGTTTGCTGTGCGGACACTTTCTGTCTTCTGGAAACTCTCATTATAGGGACACAGCTGATCATTCTTGGGACACTGTTTATTACAAGTACAACTTTATTAAAATGGACACTCTTCATTATGGAGATACTATTCTTTATGGGTACACTACTGATTGTGGGGACATTATTCATTCTGGGGACACTTTATTTTGGGTACACTTCATTATACGGACGCTCTTCATTATAGGCAACACTTCTCTGCCGCAAAGACACTCTTTGTTATTGCAACACTGTTGATCGTGGGGACACCGTTCTGTCAGGGGATACTGTATTATGTGGACATTCTTCATTATGGGGACACTGTCCGTTATTTGAATATTCTTCATTGAGGGACACTGTTATATGGACACTGTTCATAATGGGGACACTGTTCATTATATGGACATTCTTCATTACGGACACACGGTTTGTTATATGGACACTTCACTATTGGGACGCTGTTCATTATATGTACATTTTTCATTATGGGGACACTATAGTTCATATGGACATTCTTCATCATGGGGACACTGTTCGTTATATGGACATTCTTATTGGGGACACTGTTCATTATATGGACACTATTCAATATGGGGACCTTATATGTACATTCTTCATTACAGGGCCACTTCATTATATGGATATTCTTCATTACGGGGACACTTTTCATTGAATGGACATTCTTCATTACGGGGACACTTCATTTTAAGGACACTTCATTATTGGAACACTGTTCATTATATGGACTCTTCATTACTGGGACACTGTTCATTATATGGACACTTCATTATGGGGACATTACAGATTGAGCAATACAGATTGTGTTGTCCACTCTGGGAACACCTTACATTTTATGAGCATTCTTCATTATGGAGACACAGTCTGGTATGGGTACAGGGTCCATCATGGGGACACTTAATTATAAGGTCTTTCTTCATTTTGGGGACAGTGTCTTTTCATATAAACACAGTCCATCGTAGGGATGCTAACCATTTCATGGACACTGTTCACTATGGGGACACTGTACATTATGGCGGCACTGTACATTATATGGACACTTCAATATTGAGACACTTCAATATGAAGACATTATATGGACACTCTTCACATGGGGACACTGTCCATTATAGGGACACTGTACATTTTATTGACACTCTTCAATATGGGGAAACTGTCCATTATATGGACATTGGTCATTACACAGACACTTTTCAATATGGCGACACTGTCCATCATGGGTATACTTCATGATATGGACACTCCTCAATATAGAGACACTGTCCATCATATGGACACTGGTCATCATAAGGATATTCTTCAATCTGGGGACACTCTTCTTTATGGGGCCACTTTTAATTATTTGGGTCCACTTGAAGTAATACCATCAAAACACTCATGGAAAATGCCAAGCTGTGCCATATTATGTAATGTCTGGCCACATAATCAGATGTATTAGTGATGATGATGATGATGATATTAATGTCTCTTTCTTCATCTCTCTCTCTCTCAGGGAGTGGACTGATGGGGAATTCCTCACCTTCCTTCACGTTCCTGGCCAGTAGTTTGGGATCACCCCCCTCGCACCCGGCGCACCCCTCCAGACCCCCCTCCTCACCCTCCTCGCCCTCCTTCCACGGCCGGCCACACTCCAGCGCTTCACAGATCTGGTTCCCACACTCGCACGAAGGTGTGTGTGTGCGTGCGTGTGTGTGTGTGTGTGTTCATGCTCAGAATATCACAGGATTTGATTTAAGGAGACCAGTGTTTGGCCTTTCTAAATTGATGCGCTTGTGCAAATATAATACTACGTATGCGCACGCAAAATTTGCTTCAATACCTACTACTCAAGTGTCAATGTGGCCGGTACAATGTGCACACATCAGTAGGGTACACTCAGAATGGAAGGTTCTTTATGGCTGCCATCTTACCCCTCTCCTGACCTTTTTCTCCCACGACGGAGCCCAAACTTACTCCCGCAAAAATTTAAAGACACAACTTCTCCTCAGAATTGGTGGCCTTTCCAAATTTTTAAAAAATCATTCTGCTTAATATAACGGTTAATTTTATGTGTTGTCTATTTTATGCGTTGTTTTCTTTAGAGAGCTACTGCTTCTTCTGTTGTTATGAAAACAAATTGTCAACTCAGCGCTAGTAGCATTATGAGGTAGTGATGTGTCCATCGGTCGCATACCCTGCAGAATTCAGTTGTATTTAGTAGGCCATCCAGGTATCCTTCAAATGAAGTTCTATCCATACTATGACTACGTTTTTGTTCATATTTTCGCCTACTGTGTAGTGAAAGGGTACGGGTATTCAAACGTGCCCATTCAGTAAATACAAGCCCATTCAGTCTGCCCATCAATGGACTGCCTTATGTCCAGGAAGCAGTCTGCAGTACTACTAATCCTCTCTTTATTGGTAATGGTTCCTGATCACCTACTTCTGGCGACTGAGTACCATGCCTATCAGTGGCCATTTATGCCCTTACTCTGCATCGCCTTTATGATAAATCGACCTATACCGTCGAGGAAGCTGCCGTTGCTAATGTGCCAGCATCAGAGAGCTGGGTGGATGAGTTCATAATGGAATGCTTATGTTAACTGACCGGCCTATTAGGTATGCAATTGATGTACAAGCTATTACTTTTAGTTTGTAATGGTGTGAAAACTCAGTTTGAAACATTCTGTGTTATGAAGAGTTTGTTTCCAAATGCAATAAGTGCCAAAACTACAAAAATTGAGATAATACCATAGAGTGATAGCCCTGTGCTTCTTACACAAAGTGCAAAAATCAATTTTTAGAAATTCATCCTATAAGGTGTATTTTCTCCTAGTCGGAGTTTGTGTTTTTCTATAAAATACATTAGGCGCCAACACAGAAAAACTGCGCTTGCCTGTGCTGTGGATTGTATGATGGTACCTCTTCTAAGGTCTGTGTGACTGCCTCTGTACTGAATGAGTATATTGCATTGTCTGTAGTGTCTGCGGTGTCAGTAAATCTGCTGGGGTCTCCCGGCCTAAGCCGTGGGCAATGCATTTCGGTTGAATACGGTATAATATAGAATAGAATAGTGCTGGTCGAATACGGCGGCGGTTGTGCCGCGTCATGGCTCAGTGGCACGCTGTGGGTTAACCTGTCAGTGTCTCCGAGCCCCGAGCCTGGCTGCTGCGCGGGAGCGAGGGAAGAGCAGACTGTAACTGATATTGGCAGAATGCGCAGCGGGGCTTACTGCTGGCAGCCGGATCAACTGTAACTCAACTACTGAACCAATCTGGTGAAAGAGAGAGAGAGAGAGAGAGAGAGAGGGAGGGGGGCTGGGGGATGGGAGAGAGAGAGTGTGAAAGAGGGAGGGAGAGAAACGAGAGAATGAAAAAGACAGGGAGAGGGAGGAAGAGATTGAAATAGGACAGAGAGAGAAATTTAAAACAGACAGGAAGAGAGAGGTTGGGCGAAGACTGAGAGAGAGGGGGAAGATACAGGGAAAAAGATAGAGGAGAGAGGTGAAAGAGAGGGGAGAGAGAGAGAGAGAGAGAGAGAGAGAGAGAGAGAGACAGAGATTAAGACAGTGAGAGTGAAGAGAAGTATTGGGAGAGAAATCGCAAGAGAGGGAATGATCACCACTTATACAGTCATTCTGGTTTGACGCAAACTTGGCTTTTTAGCTCAACGTGCTGTTTGTGTTACCTTATTGTCTGCATACAAATGTAATAATATTAATAACAATAATGATGATAATGGCAATTCCAATAAAATTAATGCTGGTGATAATGGGCAAGATTATTACACAGCTGGTGATGGAAGTCATTATCTCTATTGCGGTTTAATTGCTTATAGCCTGCTAAGAGCATGATTGAATCCGGCCTGTTCGTCTGAGTCGTTCAGTACTTCCCTCTTGAAGATAATTGCATATTGTTTGTTATTTTCTGTTCTGTATAAAAATCAACTCATCAAAATCAACACCAGCCATGCAATTACACAGTGCTCTCTCCCTCTCTCGTGTGTGTGTGTGTGTGTGTGTCTGTCTGTACGTATGTTTGTGTATCTGCATGCTTTTCCGAGTGTTTCTGCTTTCATTTGCACGCGGTCCGCACTCGAGCGTAAGAAAAGACACACTCGTACACGCGCACACGCTCTCAAACGGCAATTACAGTCATCGAGGAACGCGAAAAGCGTCAGCACCTTAGCTCCCTTGATCCGGGGCTGTGATTTCTCGTCCCAGGCTCCGCCGTTCGTCCAGCTTCCTACGGCTCGCGCTCGAACACCCAGATGAGTCTTGTTGGAACAATAAACCAACAGAAAATAATATATTGAAAAATAATAATGGGATGAGAGAAAAAAGGAATAGCAGCCTGGCCCAGAGCCAGCTGGAGTGCACCCAGAGTCCTCGCAGGAGTGATGTCAGCTAGCGGGGCCAGTGCTATCCCTCGCCCTCATCACCTCTCCCCCTCCCTCCCCCGCTCTGTCTCTCTCTCTGTCCCCTCTGCAGAGCTCCAGTGTTTTCCTCCTGTCTGCCTGAATTCTCTCCTTGTTCTTTATTCTTCTCTTCTGCTCTCGTCACTGTTCAACCAGTCCTGACGCTCCCCGATCATGCTGGATGCATCCTGCCTCCCTCTCGAATTCAAATTCCAAATGCTTTATTGTTGAGACAAGATACACTGCCGAATCACAACAGGAACATATGAGGAACATCCCCGTCTGAAGGCATAAACACAGCACAGGCATTACAGTCACCTGATGCGTACAGGTTGTCCCTCTGTTTACGGCAACCTGTGTGACATTTTACTCCCTTCTGTCTCTGACCGACTCTGTCCGTCTCTGACCATCTACCTCTGTCTCTCATTCTGTGCCTTTTTTTTTTTCTCAGTCTCTGTGCATCCTTTTCATCTCTGTCCCACGCTCCATCGCTCTCCCCGCTCATTACCATCTCTTATCAATTAGCGAAGCTGGCTAGATACCATAGCTCCCCCTCTCACGCCCTCCCCCCCCCTCCTCCCGCTCTCCTGCACACACATAGGCTCCCTCTCTCTCTCTCTCTCTCTGTCTTCCCCTCCCTTTCTCTGTCTGAATCGTTATGTTGCTTTTTCTCAATTAGTGCTTCTGACAGGCAGGTTTGTCTGCGTGTGTTTTTTTTTTTTCGCTCCCCCATCCCTCCCACCTCTCTCCCTCGCTCCCTCCCTCCCTCTCTCTCTCTCTTACAGTCTCTTCCCCTCCCCCTTCCATCTCTTTCTTCTCTATTTCTGTCGCTCATCTGAGTTTTCCTAGAGAGTATGGACTAGATTCTTGAAATAGATCTTCCCGGTTGCTACGGGGATTTTCGCGCACTTTTCAAAGCCTCAGAAATAAAGTACGTACTCAGCGAAACAAGCCCGACTCCGGCCCTCACCCGCCCGCCCGACCGTTACAGGGAGCTGCGCGTGAGGTCCTCGGTCTGTGTCTGTAGGAAAATGCAGCGCCGTAAGTCTCAGCCCACAGACGCTCATCAGACCTCGCCGGCTGCCGCGGTGGTTCGCCTTCGCTCCCTGCTTTCGAGGGAGGGGGGCGGTAAACCATTTTCCCCGTTTAAAAACAAGGACTTGAAGGAGCGCGCTGCTGCCAGGGCCCCCGTGCGCGCGGCTCCGGAGTGGGAAAAGACGTCCCTGTTTATTTTCTCTTCCCCTCACGTGCCTGCTGGTGGCATTCGTCCAGCGCGGAAGAGCGCACGGCGCGTGCCGCGAGCGCCGTCTTTATCCTGGCAGGAACATCAGAGCGCGCTCCCGGGGAAAAAAAGGCTGATCTTGTGGTTTATCTAGTTTTTAGTTCGTTTCTCTCCCGTTCTAACTTCCCACCACTTTCTATAATCTTATTCTGCTGATGCTTTTGCGGTCTCCTTTCGCAGCACGCCGTCCTCAGCGCACTGTTTTTACTGCCCAACTTCTCGGCTTCATCGCTCCCTCTGCGGACGGCTCATTATCTTCGAAATGTTTCTGTTTTCTGTTTGTAATCGTTGCGCTCGTTTCAGACGGGGATGGTCGTTTGCAGCGAGTCAACAGGCCACTTCAGCAAATATAATCAGACTGCTTGATTTCCTGAATTGTGACATAAGTATTCTACGAAGGCAATAATGATATTTTTGAATGATGATACAGTCAGAATTTTTGTGATGGACCTGGTTGAATGGCAGGGTGAGAATGTAAAGAGTGAGTTAATGCGTAATTGAGTTTTAGATCTCGTCTGTTCCTGCGCAAGCACTGGTTAAGTGATTGAGTGAGCCTGTGATTGAATGAATCAGGGACGACTGAAACAGTTTGGAAAGGATTCAGTGAACAGATGCAGTTGTGATTGAAATTAGTGAGTAAACGCCTGAACATTTAATTGAACAAGAGATAGTCAGCCAGCGTTTAAATAGTTATGCCAACTTGGTGGGAAGCTCAATTGTCCTCTCAGTTGAGTTTCAATAAACTTTTTTAGTAGATACAATAAAGGTCAGAAACTGGGAACCGGGCCCAGTGGTCAAGAATCTGCTTACTTTAACTTGGACTGTAAACCTAAAATTCTCAACTACAACATGACTGAACCCAAACTAATCATGCCTGAATCATTTATGTTGCTACACGGTAACTACCTTATGCTCTTAAGAAAGTGGACATATTTTCTTGCCCTCGTTTTCCTTAATCATGACTTTTATACAGCATAGTCCTGGATTATAGGATTGTTGTGGCCTGTGTGGCAAATACATATACTCCTTTGGACGCTAATGTCTTTTAGACCATTTCTGCAATTGTAGGTTTACCATTGACAGCACTGGCAGTTATCAGTTGGGATTTGGTGACAGCCATTAGTTAGAGGATAGCAAAATCCAGCGACAGTCGCACTCCACCCTCTCAGAGGTTTGATAAGCAGTAAAATCAAGTGGAATCACCAGGGACAAGAAGCTTGTTGTGAGAGCAAGGATTTACCAGCCAATGGCTGCTGTCATCAGAATTGGGTCCACGATGCCAAAATCCCTCTCTGCCACTAAAAAAAAAAAAGAGAGAAAAAGCGTTTTTGAAAACAAACAGCTTTCTGAGATGAATTGGCAGAAATTGGCGCACCGAGTAAATTCAATCTGTAAAATATTATGCTGTGTCAGTTGAGTTACTGACCCCCTCTGCTTTGGCAAACCCTGCCCTCCCCCTTATTTTTGTCCCTGAGAAATCTTATACTCCAAAGGTATTTTGTTAGGGTTGTTTATGCATGCTTCGTGTGCCATTAATTAAAATCAGGCAGCCCTGAAGCGCATCCTGGGATACTGCTCTCCTGTTCCCGGATCACTGCGCTCACCGCATCCATTGTTTCTTTACGAGGTGAGACATT
Organism: Gymnothorax reevesii; assembly: GCA_029721435.1. Taxonomy (NCBI): domain Eukaryota; kingdom Metazoa; phylum Chordata; class Actinopteri; order Anguilliformes; family Muraenidae; genus Gymnothorax; species Gymnothorax reevesii. Next base: position 14,526,662 of record CM056584.1, on the reverse strand, counting down.
TGACACTTTTGAAGCCAGGATTTAACCGCTCCCCCTCCCCCACCTAAGTAAACTGTGTGTTGTACTTTTTTTGCGGTGACAGAGCGTGCCCTGAGCCAACGCAAACAGTTCTGGCTTTCATTTCCCTGTGCGCTTCCATTTTTTCTCTTCCCTGCTTTTGGTTATGTAGAACCAAGACCCCGGCTACTGACTGAATAGGGGGGACAACTGGCGCGTTAGCCGGAGCTGCATGAATATGCCTATAGGGATATTATAGCTGTGATGTCAGCTCTTGACCACGAAGCTTCAGTAGCTGCAGGCTAACTCTGTTTAACTTCTCCGTTCTCCTTGTATTTTTCTGCCTTATGCAGATTCATTTTCCCCTGTCTCTTTACCGTCTCAAAACATCTCTTTTTGCCTGTGCTTTCACTGTTACGAAGTTGATGATTATTACGGTAGTGGTTCCAAGTTAACACAACAAAATGGGAGTAATGATGAGCATAGCTTGGTGATTAATCAACAAATCTATTAGTTGAGCAAAATATACTGACATTACTCTGGTTTGATTTTGTGCAAATTACATGCAAAATATATGCTCTGTGGAGAAATACTATCAATCAAAAAAAAGAAAAAAAATCTTAAGATGTTGAACAATAAATAAATCATCTGGTGTGCTGATACAGCTGTCAGTAGTCAATATAGGCAGCTGCCTTGGAAAATTCAGTCGAATTCCATGGAATTTACATGGTGGTGTGCATGTTGACTGATTAAAGGGTGGATACGAAAAGCTCAGTGACGGAAGAAAACAGCTGAATGTTTGCATTGTAAGTGGAGTTTAATTTCTTTGAGAGGGCTGAGTGGCATGTTGGAGCTGGCATTGACAAGCGTAGCATTTGCTAGCCGAAGTGTCATACTGGGCAGCTGTGGAATTTCATATTTGAATGCAATTGTTTATGAATTTAGAAGGACTAAGCATCACATTCAGTTACACCTTAAAAACAACACAAAATGAATGCATTGATTAAGCCAGTGGCAAAAATGACCGTCTAATCTTCCAGATGAACAGCCCTTATGAACCATGTACAATGACCTTATCTCTCTGCTTCCTGTCTGCTCGGGGGCCTATTTCCTGCTTATCGGGACTTAATGGTGACCATTGTAGTACACGGCCTCTCTCTTTTGAGCACTTATGGAATCTGGGAAGAAGTGGAGAGGGTTGGGGGAATGAATTCCGTTCTGCCTTGTAGGAAAACATTCGCGGTTCACAGATGGGTGACGGTTCTTAAATATACGTGTGATCTCTCTGTTCGGACCGGGGAATGATCCCCGCTTTGTTAGTATCATTCTGGTCGAAACGCGTGAATGGAATACGTTTCCTGGGAAGAGCAAAGAGGCAGCGGCTTCCACAAAGAGATCGCTGTTTGAATGGCCCGCAGCATTATGTAATGCAGGATGGGGGAGCGAATATGAACCTTGCTTGCCTTTCTGAGGTGCTTGCGACGAGTGGGAGGAGAATTGGGATTGCGCGTTTGTTAGATGTATATTTTAAGGCTGTGAGAATAAGAATCATGCGCATTATAAATGCAGAGTTAACGCCGCTATTTTGAAGTTTTTTTTTTAACACATAAACACGAATCCTTGCGCATACTCGCGCTAACTCGTCTAGCGCATGCGCGCACGATGAGGCGATTAAGTGGTTTAGTCTTGGGATCATTGTCCGTATGGAGCGCAGTTTAGTTCCCAATTCGGGAGTTCAATGCCCCTGGAAGCTGATTGGATGCTGTTTACCTCCCCCTGACCTCTGACCCGTTTGGGAGTCCATGGTACCCGGTGAAAGACTGCAGCTGTAGGAACAGAGGGGCCATTCTGTTTTTCACTGAAGCCAGAGGCATTTGAGAAACAAACCACATTCAGTCCCCTCCCTGCCAGAAGCATTAGATAGCCACCTGTTGCTTGGGTTAAACATTTTAGCCCTCCTTTAAAATCAGTGACGAAGGCTGTAGTTGGCCACGATTACTACGAGATCATAACATGCTCACAGAGCTGTGGGACAGTAACAAGATCAGGGTTGTGTCTTTGTGTTGGCTGCATCACTATCTCCGCTTTTTCAAATTCAAATTCAGTGTGCTTTATTGGCAGAAAATATATACATAAATATTGTCGTGACATGCGGAAGCAATTGAAATACTGTGGTAATGTAAAGTAAAATAAAGAGAACAGTATTAGTACAATAAGCACAATAGCAGTGTTAATGTCGACCACACATTAAAAGCACTGGAAAATCCTAGGCAGCGAGATGGACCTGGCGGTGACTCTCAGGTTATGGCAGGATTGAATATCGTTCTTCTCTCTTGCTCAGCAGCTCCTGGGTATCCCCGCTTCTCCGGGAGTCTGGCCCCGACCTTCCTTCCCATGAGCCACCTGGATCACCATGGCAACAGCAGCGTACTCTATGGGCAGCATCGTTTCTACGATACTCAGAAAGGTGAGTTCAGTTCAGCCTGCAACATTGCCCGGACTGGGGAAGAGGTAAAAACAACAGCTGAGATGGGAATTATCAAATTCAAGGAACTCGGGATTAGTGGATTAGTGGGAAATAGTTTTGGGTCCCTATGCCGGTTATTAATTGGATTGCTGATATCTAGGTTTTTCATCACATGAACCAGTGATCTAAGGCTGAGAAGATTGTGAATCTTGAATTATTTTTTTTCTTAAATCTTTCTTTCAGAGAATTTCTATCTCCGAAGCCTCCCGTCACAACCTCCACTGCTCTCATCCAATCACGGCCTTCCGCCACTCCCTCGAACGGCGACAGGGCACCCCTTGGGCTCCTGCAGCCGAGAGAGGGACCCAGGGGGAGGGGTGCTGAATAAGGGCCCGAAGGAGGGCGAGGTGGAGCGAGGCTCGGTTCAAGGCTCCAAGGAGAAGGAAAGAGCGGGCAGTAAACAGGACGCCAAAGAGAGGCAGCACCACACGCTACAGGCCCCAGCCCACACCCAACACCACCACCCTCATTACCCACAGCACCCTGCCCCACTCGAGGAGGATGGCAGCAGGGGAATGGGGTACAAAGACCAGCCGCTGGCTCGCACCAAGCCCCTGAGCGCCTGCCTGTTGAACGGCAAAGTGCCTGGAGGGGAGTCGGGAGGCGGAGCTAAGGGCTCTCTGTCCAGCTGTGGAGGGGCAGGGGGAGGGGCGGGAGGCGGTACTGGCAACACAGCCCGGCACATGGGGGCGGGGACTACCGGGCGCTGTAGCAAAGAGGGCGTGAGCGGGGAGATGAGGATTAGTGAGCACCCGTCGGACTGTCTGGAGAGGGGGCAAGTGCTGCACCACACGGTGCCGTATTCGATGCCTCCGCCCCTGCCCATGGGTCCGGCGTCCGGAGGAGGCAACCCAGGGGGCTTCCACTGCCTGCAACTGCACCCTAGCCACGCCCACCACGCCCCCCAACCTCACCCCCACCATCCACACCACCCTCACCACCCACATCACCACCACCACCACCACCCACCCGACTTCTACTGTCCTCCCCCACACCCTCCCGCTCCGCTCGCCAACCCGCCCCCGCACGAGAAGGGGCCTCCCATCGGTGGCCGAGACCCCAAAGTAACGGGGCCTACCTTTGTGCCATCTGTGGGGCACCTGGGTGACAAGGCTGGCGGGCCCTTCCAGCTGGGGCACCCGGACTGCCGTGCAACAGGAGGAGGCGGTGCCACCAAGGACAGAGTGATGGAGAAAGGCGGGAGTGGAGGCGGAGTCCCGCTGCCCCACCCTTCGGGCAGCTGGCAGAGGAAACAACAACAACAGCAGCACGCCTATGGGAAAGCGGACAAGGCGCCCGATTGGCTGCAGCCGCACCACCAGCACATACAGCAGCAGCAGCAGCAGCCACAGCACCACCAGCTCCCCGGGCCCCGGTCCCGCAGTGCCGACTGCATCAGTAACGGCCCAGAAGTGGACGTGTACCGGCCCTCGTTGCCACAGGGGGCCAAAGGCGGCCACTCCGTTGGGCTCAGCGCCCTTCCCTATCAGGACTGCTCGCTGTCGGGACCTCCCCCCAGCACTCCGCCTCGCGACGGCAAGGCGGCGCCCCAGTCGGGCGGCGTCGGCAGCGGGAGCGTCTGTGCCATGCAGAGGGACGGAGGGCAGAAGGTTGCGCGCATTCGCCACCAGCAGCACAACGGCGGCCGGGCCGGGCCAGACGGGGCAGAGCTGGGTTCCGGAGGCGGGCAGGATCACGCCAAGCGGAAGATGGATCCCCCCTCAATCGGGTACGGCAGCCGTGGTCACCAGCAGCTGCACGGGCAGCAGCAGCTTGCGGCTCTGCCCCCCTGGGCCGTCAGGGCCCACCACGTCCACCCGGAGGAGGAGCAGCGGAAGGCTTGCCTGGAGTCATTCGCTGGAGGCGTAGGTGGAGGGGTGGCTGTGGGTGGGGTCCGGCCTCAGGGCCAGCAGCAGCAGCCGCAGGCAGGGATGGGCCCGCCCCCCAGCCCCCAGGGCCTGCACGGGCCCCAGGGTGAGAGCAATGCCATGAAGAGCCTGCTGAAGTACAGTAGCCAACAGCAGCCACTCCTGCTCTCCCAGAAGAGCCCCTTCGGCGGCCTCGGCACCCTCAAGTCTGGGTCCGGAGGTGGCGGGAACGGTAGCGGAAATGGTAGCGGTAACGGGAGCGGTAGCAGCTGTGTTCTGCAGGGCAGCAAGCAGGCCCTGCCCCCACGGAAAGGCCCGGCCAGTGAGGGCGATCGGCAAGATTGCGGCGGGAGAGGCCGGGAGGCGGGGGAGGTCCACCAGGGGGAGGGCGAGGTGCGGCAGCCGCCCGTTGGCATCGCCGTAGCTGTCGCCAGGCAGAGGGAGCCGCCTTGTCGGCCCCTGGACGGTCACAGCAGCCAAAACCGGCAAGGCAGGGTATTACCCGCCATGAAAGGTGAGAGACAGTGTGAAAGAGAGGGATAGTGACAGAGTGACAGAGAGCTCTTCTTTTTTTATGTGCATCGTGCCTGTCAGTCTGAGTGTGCGTACTTTATTTTGATGAAGCCAAGTGAAATTGAGTGAGTGGGAGCTTGAGAAAAATGGAGCGGGTTTCTGTTTTATGGGCACATCGTGTCAAAGCAAGTGCATGTACCTTATTCCCATAAAGCTGAATGAAATTGAAAGAGCGAGAAAAAGAGTGACAGGTTTTAGGTTTACGCACACGTTTTGTCAGTATGAGTGTGTGTTCATTATGCCAATAAAGTTGAGCAAAACTGAATGGTTGAGAGAGGGGGAATTGGAGAGGGGTAGGAGGTTTTTCTGCTCGGCTGTGGTTTAGTACAGAGCGTGGTGTTTGTTTGTTCGACCTGCCTGATCTTTCGGCCTTGTGAAGACCCCAGCTGATGGAAAATAAACAGCCGACTCGCCGCTGTGGCCCAAAGTACAAACCGCTTTATTTATACAAACAGCCAGATGCCGGTGCTCTCAAACAGTATAACACAAGGTTCAGCGCTTTGGAGAGCTTCATCAGAGACTGAGGAGCCAAAATGGCTGACTGGGTTAAAGAGGGGGAAAGCCTTTCTAGATAGAGGGGGAGGAGAGAAGGTAGTGCGCCTGTTCGGGTCAGGGAGGGTTAACCTCACTTAGCGCTTGTGGGTCAGGCTCCCTTTCTCAGCATTCTTGGGCTCATCCATGCGCTTAACTGAGATAGGTATACAGACGCAGCTCCTTGCTGTTGAGAGTTGTATGAGACCATTTTCCATCTATCTGATCTAATGAGAAAATGCAGACTCCGATCCGATTGAGCTAAGGGTTACTGCAATATATGCCCTAATTGTCTCCGCATGCGCCAAATTATTCTCAGATATGCTGAATGAGGAAATAGGATGAAGTCAGTCTTTGTTTGCTGAGTTTGTGATTAGTCTAAGCTAAGTCTGTGATTATTTTGCTGAGTTTGATTGGTCTGTACTGCGTGCGTGACCAGTTCATGCGGAGTCTGGGATTACTCAAAGTCTGTGTTTACTCCAGTGAATTTGTTTGGTTTGTCTGTTCTGAGCCTGTGATTAGTCTGCTGAGTCTGTGATTAGTCTGCTTAGTTTGTGTTTGCTATGAGTTGCATCCGGTAAATGAGCCAAGTTTGTGATTTACCTGTGTCGAGTCTGCGATTAGTTTTCTGAGTTTGTGATTAGTCTGTGCTGAGTTTGTGATTAGTTTGCTGAGTTTGTGATTACTTTGCAGAGTTTGTGAGTGGTCTGCTGAGTTTGTGATTGCTCTGCAGAGTCTGTAATTAGTCTACAGAGTTTGCTATTATTACTCTTTGCTAGTATTACTCTGCAGAGTCTGTAATAAGTCTTCTGAGGTTATGAATGTTCAGCGCTAGTTTTTTGATTAGTCTGCTGAGTTTGTGATTGATACATGCCATGTTTGTGATTTAACAGTTCAGATAATGTGATTGGTCTGTGCTGCATTTATAATTAGTCTGTGATTGGTCACTCAGGTGTGTCACGTTCCATGTTCCCATTGGACCCGGATGGCGATGAGGAGAGGAAGCGACTGTGTGGGGAGCAGCTTGGCCTGTCCTGCCTGGACAGGGAACGAGAGCTCTTAATCAGGTGAAGATCTACATGCCTCACCTCATTCCTTTCCTGCAGATCTAACCCTCATCTGTCCTGCAGCTTTAAAGCCTGAGCTGCATATAATCTCACAGCCCTCCCACCAATTATCTCGTGATCGGAGTTATGTGGTTTCAACTGAAAAAAGTGTCGCACAACATTTCTCTGTCTTTTTCACTTCAAGAATGCTTTATTTGTATCACAAGACACTTGTCTCGCAGTTTAAATCACGCTTAACTTTGCCTCTTAACTGCCTTGCCGTTTTAACTTACACCTCTGTAGCCCTGTACATTTAAATCCTATCTATCCTGCTCTGCGATTCTCACCTATCCTATAGCTTTAGCTCTCATCTGTCCTGCAGTCTTAACTCTCCCCTGACCCGTAGGTTTGAATCTCACCAGTCTTGCTGCTATAATTCTCACCAGACCTGTAGCTTCCACTCTCATCTCTCCTGTAGCTTTACCTTTCATTGGATCTGTAGTTTTGACTCTCATCTCTCCTGTAGTTTTAACTCTCACCGGACCTGTAGTTTTAACTATCACCTCCTCTGTAACTTGAACTCACATTATCTGTAGTTTTGACTCGCCTGTCCTGCAGCATAAATTCTCTCCTGCCCTGTATTTTCCACTTTCATCTCTCCTGTAGCTGTAATTCTCTCTGGACCTGTAGTTTTGACTCTCACTTGTCCTGTAGTTTTAAGTCTCACCTGACCTGTAGTTTTGACTCTCACCTGTCCTGTAGTTTTAAGTCTCACCTGACCTGTAGTTTTGACTCTCACTTGTCCTGTAGTTTTAAGTCTCACCTGACCTGCAGCTTTGACTCTCACTTGTCCTGTAGTTTTAAGTCTCACCTGACCTGTAGTTTTGACTCTCACTTGTTCTGTAGTTTTAAGTCTCACCTGACCTGTAGTTTTGACTCTCACCTGACCTGTAGTTTTGACCCTCACTTGTCCTGTAGTTTTAAGTCTCACCTGACCTGTAGTTTTGACTCTCACCTGTCCTGTAGTTTTAAGTCTCACCTGACCTGTAGTTTTGACTCTCACTTGTCCTGTAGCTTCAAGTCTCACCTGACCTGTAGTTTTAAGTTTCACCTGACCTGTAGTTTTGACTCTCACCTGTCCTGTAGTTTTAAGTCTCACCTGACCTGTAGTTTTGACTCTCACCTGTCCTGTAGTTTTAAGTCTCACCTGACCTGTAGTTTTGACTCTCACCTGTCCTGTAGTTTTAAGTCTCACCTGACCTGTAGTTTTGACTCTCATCTCTCCTGTAGTTTTAACTCTCACCGGACCTGTAGTTTTAACTATCACCTCCTCTGTAACTTTAACTCACCTTATCTGTAGTTTTGACTCGCCTGTCCTGCAGCATAAATTCTCTCCTGCCCTGTATTTTCCACTTTCATCTCTCCTGTAGCTGTAATTCTCTCTGGACCTGTAGTTTTGACTCTCACTTGTCCTGTAGTTTTAAGTCTCACCTGACCTGTAGTTTTGACTCTCACCTGTCCTGTAGTTTTAAGTCTCACCTGACCTGTAGTTTTGACTCTCACTTGTCCTGTAGTTTTAAGTCTCACCTGACCTGCAGCTTTGACTCTCACTTGTCCTGTAGTTTTAAGTCTCACCTGACCTGTAGTTTTGACTCTCACTTGTTCTGTAGTTTTAAGTCTCACCTGACCTGTAGTTTTGACTCTCACCTGTCCTGTAGTTTTAAGTCTCACCTGACCTGTAGTTTTGACTCTCACTTGTCCTGTAGTTTTAAGTGTCACCTGACCTGTAGTTTTGACTCTCACTTGTCCTGTAGTTTTAAGTCTCACCTGACCTGTAGTTTTGACTCTCACCTGACCTGTAGTTTTGACCCTCACTTGTCCTGTAGTTTTAAGTCTCACCTGACCTGTAGTTTTGACTCTCACCTGACCTGTAGTTTTGACTCTCACCTGTCCTGTAGCTTCAAGTCTCACCTGTCCTGTAGTTTTAAGTCTCACCTGACCTGTAGTTTTGACTCTCACCTGTCCTGTAGTTTTAAGTCTCACCTGACCTGTAGTTTTGACTCTCACCTGTCCTGTAGTTTTAAGTCTCACCTGACCTGTAGTTTTAACTTTCACCTGACCTGTACCTTAAACAATCTGCTGCCTTGTGGTTTCCACTCTCATCTCTCCTGTTGCTTTACTTCTCACCTGTCCTGTACCTTTAACTCTCAGCTGCTTGGTGTCATTGACTAATTTTCTGTGTTTTACCTTTAACACACCTTTCTTGCTTTATCCTTTACCTGCGGTATTCCTCACTCACTGCCTTTGTACATTGCAGGACTTAATTTCAGTAACCTGCTGTTCAACCCTGTGCTGTGTTTATTCTCACTTTTACTGCTTTTTTGTAATCAACTTTAGGGACAACAAGGAGAGGGTTGAATTTGCCAGGATCCATCCCTCTAGCAGTTGCCACGGTGACCTGACATCTCACCTCATGGTGCCGAGTGGGGCTTCCTTACAGTCCAGCCAATTGGGTACAGACCCTGCCGCGCACGCCCACCCTGCCCATCACCACTGGATGCCACGGACAGGAAGTCCTTCTTTGTGGATGACAGGCCACTCCTACGGTGAGGCGACAAGGACATAAGGAGCCATGAGGGGAAGCTTGATTTCAGCGCTTATATTCATAATTGGAATAAGCAGCAGCATCAGCCAAATGCAGGATTAATGGGATTAATATAGAATGTGATATGATTTTTATATGACTGCAATTTATATCAGAATAATGCCCTAACATTAAAACAAAATTTATTTACGTGACTTTGGGACGAAGCGGGTTATCAGTTAAGTGAAAAACAGCTGACGTGCACATAGGCGAGCATAAAACATGTTCTTTCGGTTATCAGCCGTCCTGGAGTAAAATTGATTTCGTTGCAATATTGCTTGCACTTTTGCGCAGTCTGTTCCATAATGAATGTTAATCACATCTATATAAACTAGAGTAATGATGGAATAGGAGCAGACTAGCAAGAAGTGAAGAGTATTCAGTTTATTCTGAGGATATAATGTTCCTTTTATGTTTTGTGTGCGTTAGTATAACACTATTTTTTCCTGCGTGTTAAAATTAACATTAAGAAGTGAATGTGAGATGGAAGATTATTTTACGTTACCCTTCTAGCTGTGTGATTGATGACTAGAATTGTATGTCAATATTATGTAAAATGGAAATCATATTATCTTTCAATGTGCGGCTCTATGCTTGCGATTGAGGACTGTCCTCGGAAACCAAAAAGAAAGACTGTGACGTAACGTTTCAGTGATAGTGGCTTAATTTTTAATAAAACAGTCATCTTTTAAATCTCCAAGCATCCCCATGCTGTTATCTTTAGGGTGGTTTGTGTACTATTATATTTATGTATTGACCTCTGCACAGATTCTCTCTCAGATAAAAGAGTAGCAGAGCGACTCGCCGTAAACGTGTCCCGGTCGAATGCCTTGCGTCTGACTCTCATGTCTTTGTGTCGTCTCCAGGGATCGGCCACACGGCGCTGCATCAGAACCTCCCACCAGGGTTCTCCGCCGCCATGGCCAGTCCACTGCAGCCTGTGCTGCCGCTGCCCCAGGATCCGTCCGCGCAGCTGGTGGTGCTGCCCGCCGAGCCACCCGCCCACCTCGGTACTGATCCCCGACCCCTGCATCCATCAGCCACTCAGCCCTCCGGACGTGTTTGTCGCCCAGCCAACTTCACGCCGCAAAAAATATGTGGACGTCCGCACGTTTTACATCGCATTAGTCAGTCATGCGCGTTAATGCGCAGTTTGTCCCTGTTTTCCTCCGACTTTGAAAGAGCGTCCACTTACTTTTGGCTGTGTATTTATGACATGGGCTCACATCACCACTCAACTGTTTTGTCGGTGTTACAATAGTGGCCCTGTCCGGCAGCAACTCCGTGAGAACGTGTGGTGTTAGCCGAGTGATAACAGGCGCAGTGTCCTGCATCCTGGACGCTTGATCCTTTAACTCTGTCCCCCTCCATCCTGCTCTCACCTCCATCCGGTACATTCTTCCCATCCTCCGCTCGTCTCCATTCTGTGTCGTTTAGCATTATTGCTGCTCGCGCTGAAGCCCCGCACCTTCCTCCAGCTCCTCCTCCTCCTCTCTGTCCCATTTCCTGTGCTGCAGTTGGCTGTGGATCTGATAGCCGCCACCCTCTTCCTCCTCCGTCCGCGTCCTGCTTCCTGAACCCCCCGCTGCTGCGGCCCTCTTGTCATTTCCGCAGATTTATCGTCCTCCGATCTCCCCCAGCACTATTTCTGTGGCCTGTTTTGTTTTTCTTCTGTCCCATTTCTCTTCTCTAATTTTAGCAGCGTAATACCGTACCGGTAGTCATTCTTTGTCTTATCTCGGCGCGGAGCGGCCTTGGCACGGCAGCTGTTCTAATCACTTCTCTGGGAGACCGAAACAGAATTAAACCCACCCATTAGAATGATTCTCTGGCAATTTTGTGTGGTTACGAACAGATGTGCTGCTGGCGTGTGTGTGCGCGCGTGCGTGTGTGTATGTGTTCGTCTGTATGTCTGTCTAGGTGTTGTGTGTATGTGTGTGTGTCCGTGGATGGGTCTCTACATGTTTACGCGTCTATCTGGGTGTTGTATATGTGTGTGTGTGTGTGTGTGTGCGTGTGCGTGCGCGTGTGTGTAGGTGCCTGTAGGTGTGTCTCTGTGACTCTCTGCATGCCTGCCTGTCCATCTGGGTGTTGTGTGTGTCTGGGGACGTTTGTGCCTATCTGTGTCTGTGTCCCTGTGTGTGTGCTCTTGTACTCGCTACATAGTGAGATTCAGAAAAGGTTTTTACCAACAAAGTGGTGACATTTTTTGGGAAGTGAGGTCATTTTGGCCCGTCCTCACAACTACAAAGGAAAACTGTGCCTCATTAGTTACGATGAGAATTGGAGATGGGTAAAGGTTTGGGTATGTGTTTGAGTCAGGCATACGTTGCTTATTGTTAAGATTAGAGAAAACCTCTAAAGACATAGGGGAAATTAAGGGAATTCAATGTAAGGTCCTCACAAGGATAGAAGTACAAGGGTGTGTGTATGTGTGTGTGAGAGTGTAGAGCATCCTCTGTCCTCCCCTGAGGAGGTGGTGTGTGTGTGTGTGTGTGTGTGTGTGTGGCGGTGCAGGAAGTTAGCAGCTAAGGAGTGAAGAGGGAGGATAGATGTCCCAGAGCAGAGGTAATCATCTGTGACTGTTCCATACACACAGCTCACACACCCTGCGTAAACACACATACACACACTCGGACCATTTATACACAAGCCCGCACAAGCACACTCACATACACTACACAAACACACATGAACCACAAACACACTGGACGTCCATACGCTAAAAGGCACCGACGCGCGAACAAACGTTTCGAGTAGGAAGAGGAAGAGGAGGCGGCCTGGCCTGCCGAGACTAACCCTCAACGGCGCAGCGGTGAGACCGAACTGGGCCGCGCCCCGCAATTACACACTTCCTTCCTCACTTCACAGGAGCTCAAACACAAAGGGGGGAGCGCAACCGCAAAACCCTTCCCCGGGGAAACATTACCCGAGTCGGGATGATGCTTTTCAACAAAGGCTCCTAATGCGTTATGGAGAAGGGGTGGGGAGGGGTGCGGGGGGATAAAGGATTTGAGGTTGGAGGAGAGGAGAGGAGTGGAAGACAGTTGCGTTATGTTACGGTGCCGTGCGCTCCATGTTACAACCGGGCGGGGGATGGGGGGCGGGGGGAGGGAATGTGGTCGTAAATGCGCACAGCTACTCCCACGTCCCACTGGACGCCTGCGAGCTCGGTGAGACTGTGGGAAATGGGCCCTGCACTGAGCCCCATATCAGAGTCCCCTGCCAGGACGGGGCCGCACACACACTCACACACACACACACACACACACACACACACACACACACACACACACACTCACACACACACACAAACACTCAGGGGGGGAAAGAATGAACTCTTTGACCGAAGGAGTCTTCCATCGTCGTCGTCATCATGGTTGTCATCGTGGACATTATCGCCATTATTATCGTCTGTCATCGTTGTTATTCATTAAGGTTGATCTCGCTGGTATCGGAGTCCATTGGAAGCAGGTTTTGTGTGAATGTTTTGTGTGCGTACGCCCTCATTGGCTTAAATTCTGTGGTTACCCCATGGGACCTAAAATCTTTAAGGGCGAGACTTGAAGAACTGACCTCTCTGTCTCTCGTTCTCCCATTCTGTCTTTCTCTCCCTTTTGCTTTCTCTCTCTCTCTCTCTCTCTCGCTCTGCAGACGTGATGGAGCAGCCTGGTTTGTGGCCCCCTGTGTACGGGGCCCGGGGCCCCCCCTCTCACATGCAGCACCCGGCTGTATACTCCCGCTCCCAGTTCCTACGGCAACAGGAGCTGTACGCCCTGCAGCAGCATCAGCACCACCATCATCATCACCACCATCAACAGCAGCAGCAGCAGCAGCACAGGGAGACACAGGCTATGGAGCTTCAGCACAGGCACAGCCACGCTCAGGTACTGTCTGATGCATCTGCTCACGGCGAACACAGGCTCTGACACGGCCACTCACGGCTAACACAGGCTCTGACACGGCCACTCACGGGTAACACAGGCTCTGATGCGGCCACTCACGGGTAACACAGGCTCTGACGCGGCCACTCATGGCTAACACAGGCTCTGACGCGGCCACTCACGGCTAACACAGGCTCTGACATGGCCACTCACGGGTAACACAGGCTCTGACACAGCCACTTACAGCTAACACAGGCTCTGATACGGCCACTCACGGCTATCACAGGCTCTGACACGGCCACTCACGGGTAACACGGGCTCTGACACGGCCACTCACGGCTAACACAGGCTCTGACACGGCCACTCACAGCTATCACAGGCTCTGACAAGGCCACTCACGGCTAACACAGGCTCTGACACGGCCACTCACGGGTAACACAGGCTCTGACGTGGCCACTCACGGGTAACACAGGCTCTGACATGGCCACTCATGGCTAACACAGGCTCTGACGCGGCCACTCACGGCTAACACAGGCTCTGACATGGCCATTCACGGGTTACACAGGCACTGACACAGCCACTCACAGGCAACACAGGCTCTGATATGGCCACTCACGGCTATCACAGGCTCTGACACGGCCACTCACGGGTAACACAAGCTCTGACACGGCCACTCACGGCTAACACAGGCTCTGACACGGCCACTCACAGCTAACACAGGCTCTGACGCGGCCACTCACAGCTAACACAGGCTCTGACGCGGCCACTCACAGCTAACACAGGCTCTGACACGGCCACTCACGGCTAACACAGGCTCTGATGCAGCCACTCACGGCTAACACAGGCTCTGATGCAGCCACTCACAGGCAACACAGGCTCTGATACGGCCACTCACGGCTATCACAAGCTCTGACACGGCCACTCACGGCTAACACAGGCTCTGACACGGCCACTCACAGCTAACACAGGCTCTGACGCGGCCACTCACAGCTAACACAGGCTCTGACACGGCCACTCACAGCTAACACAGGCTCTGACGCGGCCACTCACAGCTAACACAGGCTCTGACGCGGCCACTCACAGCTAACACAGGCTCTGACACGGCCACTCACGGCTAACACAGGCTCTGATGCAGCCATTCACGGGTTACACAGGCACTGACACAGCCACTCACAGGCAACACAGGCTCTGATACGGCCACTCACGGCTATCACAAGCTCTGACACGGCCACTCACGGGTAACACAAGCTCTGACACGGCCACTCACGGCTAACACAGGCTCTGACACGGCCACTCACAGCTAACACAGGCTCTGACGTGGCCACTCACAGCTAACACAGCCTCTGACGCGGCCACTCACAGCTAACACAGGCTCTGACACGGCCACTCACGGCTAACACAGGCTCTGACACAGCCACTCACTGCTAACACAGGCTCTGATGCAGCCACTCACGGCTAACACAGGCTCTGATGCAGCCACTCACGGCTAACACAGGCTCTGACACAGCCACTCACGGCGAACACAGGCTCTGACACGGCCACTCACGGCTAACACAGGCTCTGACGCGGCCACTCACGGCTAACACAGGCTCTCACACGGCCACTCACAGCTGACACAGGCTCTGACGCGGCCACTCACGGCTAACACAGGCTCTGACGCGGCCACTCACGGCTAACACAGGCTCTGACACAGGCACTCACGGCTAACACAGGCTCTGACACGGCCACTCACAGCTAACACAGGCTCTGACGCGGCCACTCACGGCTAACACAGGCTCTGACACGGCCACTCACAGCTAACACAGGCTCTGACGCGGCCACTCATGGCGAACACAAGCTCTGACGCAGCTACTCAGTCAACACAGTCTCTCACTCACACAGCCTCTGACCCACAACCACTCACAGCTAATGCAGCCTCTAACTCACAGAGCCACTAAGACAAGCTCTGAGACAGCCAGTCAATTAACACAGACTCTAACTCAGGCAGCGTCTGATCGCAAACACAGTCTTTAAGTCACACAGCCATTCGGCCCGCACAATCACTGACACAGCCACTCATAGCTAGCAAAGTCTGACACAGCTATTCAGCTAAAACACTCTCTGACACGCACAGCCGCTCACAGATGACACAATCTCTGACTCAACTGGCCACTTGCAGCGAACACAGTCCGACACAGCTATTCAACTTACACAGACTCTACTCTCAGAGCCACTCAGAGCTAACTCAGTCAAGCAGTCACATCTGCGCATTGAGACACGCACATTAAAACATTAGCAAACACTGCCTCTCTCCCTCGCCTCGGTCTCGTGGGCCCGGTGCTTCCATGGCAGCAGGCTCTGAGGCCGCGCTTGCAGATTACTACCTTAATGCACTCTCCCCAGCGTCCTTTAGATGAGGGCATGACGCGCACCTGCCGCTATTGTGAAACCCAAGCCGTTTTTGCGCGCACAATGGACACACGTCGCGCCGGGGAGATGGAAGAGCTCGCACCGAACGCGTATCAGGCAGCAGCTTCGGGTCGCCCGCAGAGAGCGGATTTTTACCGGAGCGCAGAGGGCTAAGCGAAGGGCCTCGCATTACAAATGATGCGCAGCTGTGCGGCGCCATTTAGCATGAGCAATAGCGAGCTTGGCGTGGAGGGAATAGCCTGTTTAGCGAGCGCGAGGAGCAGCTTGTTTGCGTGTCACGTCAGCGTAAGTGCCGGTGTGTTGAATAGTACTGATTTTACGAGAGGTAGCTTATTTGCCGTAATGAGGGACGGTGGGCTGAGTCTGAAGAAAAGGGTTTCTGCCACATGCGCGCGTGCGCACACACGGGCACACACACACACACACACACACACACACACACACACAAACACACACACACACATACACGACCACAAACACAAGCATAAGCGCATCTGCACATAACTTACTGCCTGGCTGACTCTGGATTCTACTCCTGTTATTTCACGGTAAGACACGCAGCCACTCCAAACACCTGCACATGGATACACACTGCAGAACATTAATGAACACGCCGTACCTGCCACATGACTCCCTCTCTCTCTTCTTTCATATCTCTCACGCCTCTCTCGGTCAATTTGATTTCAATTTCAAATGCGTTACTGTAATTGCATTTTGAATGCATATTGCCAAACTACATTAGTCAGAGTAGTAATGAGAAAAAAAACAAACATTAATGAAAATAACAACATGAAAAAATGCGTGAAAGCATAGAGTTGATGGTTATCACTAATGCAACTACTGAAAATACTAATGTTTCCCTCCTTTATTCTCAAATGTGTAAGAGGAGGTACACATCATTTCTTAACCCCTTAAACTCAAACTTTTCACTTACATTTTCCCTTAAGTAGGTTCATGCACATATTCTGCATCTGCTGGTTGCGGCGCTTCACTGAAGCTACATTACATTTATACTGAGAGAAATATTCAAACCCGGAATGCCTTACTTTTACGGTCACAGCATTACATCAAATGGAAAATATTTGGATCTTGAAAATCATTTTATACACATTTCTCTGTAATTCAGCTCGACACATTTGGGATCAATGGAAACCTAGGGCTCTCCATTAGAATTAGAAATAGGCCTGAAGGTCTACAGGTTTGAATACAGCAGCTGCATTTTACAGACCCATATATTGGTTTGTAGGTTTCATAGGGTTAAAAAATGCTTATTTAATTCTTGTTTAAAATTGATCTTTATGCCCCATCTCTGGGCGTCAACATTCTTGACACACCGCTTTATCTCGTAGGTGCAGAAGAAGCCAGAGGAGACCCCTATGGAGCTGGAGGACCTACTGCAGGAGCCCAGGACCCCCAAATCTTCAAAGCCCTTCTCCTTCACCCCGTCCAGCAAGAACACCCCCTCCCCTGGAGCCTGCTCCGCCCACCTGTCCCCCTGCTGCCGATCCCCCTCCCTGCGCCCCCCCCATCCCAAGAGCACGCCCTGCACCCCCTGCCCCGCGCCCAGCCCGGCGGCCGCCGCCCCACACTCCCCCACCCTCAGCCCCGCCCCTCCGCACGCCTCCAAGGGGGCCGAGTCGCAGGATAAAAGAGGGGAGGGGCAGCCGCCTCAGGATTACCCACAATCCCTGGAGCCTGGTGAGAAATATCGCTGTCTAGTCCGGCCACATTCTGTTATTCTCTCTGTAGCCCAGAGTAGCGGTGTTCAACCTTATATAGAAAGGGACAGTGTGGGCGCAGCCTTTTGTTCCAACCAAGCAGTTACACTCCTGTTTCTATTAATTAAGGTCTTTGGCAAATACTCTAGGGGTTGATTAGCAGAATTAGGTCTGTAACTGCATGGCTGAAGAGAAAGCCTGTTCCCACACCGCCCCTTTCCTCAGTAAGGTTGAACGCCCCTTGGTGTCGAGGCAAAAATGTTTGACGAGGACTCAGGTAGTTCGAGGAAGCCCATGTTAGGCTGTCATTATGTTGGTGCAGATGTCGAGCGCTTGACCCCACATTCCCTCAGGTGAGATTCGCCCCTGCTTGGTTTAATCAACTGTTTGTCGCTTTGGATCGTAATTTTAGGCAAATGGCAGAATTCGTAATTGTTATTGTAAAAGTTAAGCTGGGAAACTGATTATGTCCCAGCTGTACACACTGTTCATGTGCAAACTAGTTCAAACTCACAATTCGCATTTTGTTCCGCACAGTTGTTCAGGTTTTAATTTATGTTTAGTAATTTTTTATGTGATTAAATCTTAAATGAATGGGTGTTTTTTTTTATTATTTTACTGCGCACATTGGGTCTTTAGATCTGATTATTTATGCAATGTGATAATTGAGTTACATGTTAATTTGACATTTGTTTGTGAACTTCTGAGAACATCGTATTAATTATCATCATCCCACAAAAAAAACTGTCTTCTTCTCCTGAAAAATAGACTAACGGTGAAAATTAAACACCAGAAATTTGATAAAAATCAGTTGTCTGAGACATAACTGGGAGTCGTGGGCTTAATTAGAAAAAATAATGACATTCATTGAAGGGATATATGCATACCAAGATTTAATAAAGACCTGAGGTTTGCATTTAAAGGTCAAATATATCGGGATTTTCCTATTGTAATCGGGCCATTAGATTAAAGATATACTTTTTATAGTGAATACAATGCATCACTAATGTCATGTGGGGACAAAAATGTTTTTGATGCTACATCAGACACATTCTGTGATTTTTAACAGCTGTTTGACACTCAGAAGATCACAAATTTAGCATAACTGTGACTTTTTTTCACAGACAAAACACCTAAATCAGTGCTGCTGCCTCGCATCACAGTCTCATGCCCTCACTGCTAACTATTTACATCAGCCAATCCGCTGATGAGCCATGGGGTCCCAAGGGATCGTGGGTAGTGTAGTCTTACATTTATTCTCTGAGAAGCCAGTGCCTTTTCTTCTCTCTGTCTGTGCCATTATTTCTTTAGTCTGATCTGTGGAAGGTAGAAAACCTGAAGATGGACATCACTGCGGGAATGCAGTATTGATTTCCACCGGATGTGACTCTCTTTTTTCCACTTGAATAGATGAAGGGAGAGACAGACAGGGATCAGTTTTCTGTGGAAAAATAACAAAAGAACTCCTGATGAATGTGTGCTATCAGACCTAGTCCCTGTTAGCAAACTGGAGTATGTAAATATTGGGGGCACCCTGGTGGTTCATCGGTCTAAGCGCCATAAGTACCATAAAGGCTGTGTCCTTCCCGCAGTGACCTGGGTTCGATTCCCGCTCAGGTCATTTGCTGCATGTCTTCCCTCATTCTTCTCTCCAACTTTCCTGTCTCTCTACACCGTATAACTGTCAAATAAAGGATGAATTCCCCCCCAAAAAATTAAACTAATACGTTTTGTTTTTACAGAATTGAGGAAATTAGCTAAAAGTTGTACATCTATAGGTGTAGAGGACGGTCTGTGGAGAATAGCTACTATAGAACTGTTCTCAGAGCAGTTTGTCTGTAGAGTTCAATTTACCCAAGCCATACCTCTATATTTAAGAAAATTTAGAGCACTATGATCAGGTGGGCAGGGAAAGTGTGAAATTTATTATGATAAATCAACAAAGCAATTTAGACACAAGTTTGGAAAGACTAGCGAGAGAGAGAGAGAGAGAGAGAGAGGGAGTCTTAAGGAGCAGGGAAATGGTTTCTCATCAGATTTGCCCGTTGATAATGAAGGGAAGCGGAGGAAGGGAGCCGAGAGCAGAGGGGAAGGGAGGAAGAGAGGACAGAACAGAGGGATTAACGCAGGGAGGTCAGAGAGAGAGATTGCACACATCGGCTCTTATCCTTCAGGGGTCCTTGAACGGCCGGTAGCGGAAGGACACACATTTATCTGGCTGCGTTGTCAGGAGGGCGGATGGATACCATCAATAATGCGGAGCAGGGGGTGACAGAGCTGGCTCTGCAATCACACCCAGACATCAGGGTCATCAATACACTGCACACACAGACAACTGGCCTGCGCACACAAACACACTCTCTCCCTTTCTCTCTCCCTCTTTCTCCATATTTTTAGATACACACACGAACACTCACACACAAAATCCACTTTCATATGCAGACATGCTGACATACGTAAGCATACACATGAACTCTTACTCTCACACACATTTGGGCTCAGAGACAGGCATGCACACACACAAACTCGCTTGTGCTCTCTCTCTCTCTCACTCACACACACACACACACACGCACTCACACATCCTTGAACTTCTTCCATTGTGTTACATTGATTTCCATTCATTCTTTGTGTATCTGTACAGCCTTTCCTTAATCTTAACAATAAACAATGCATGCCTAAGCCAAACCCTTCCCCTAACCTTAACCTACTTAACTTCTAACTTTAATAAGTAATAAGTCACAATTTTCTAGTAATAAGTATTAATAAGTAATAATTCACAATTTGTGAGGACAGGTGAAAATGTCCTCACTTCCCAATAATGCCCACACTTTGTCGGAAAAATCATTTTCTCATCCTCACAGTATAGCAAGTACAAGAACAGGCATTCAAACCGACACTTTCTCACAGACAAACGCGCACGCACACATTCCCACGAACACACGAAAACGCGCACGTGCACACAACAGAATTTCCTCTCCCGTTACCTCGAAAAGCCACCTGGCATTAAGCCTCAAAATCAGGTGCACTCAGCACTGCACAGGCCAGCTTCCTGAAGCAACACATTAATTCCGCCTCAGCTTCGCACAAACGGGGCAGGAAGCTCACCATTATTTATGACCATTCTCTGTCTGCTTTCTCTACTCCTCTGGATTAACAAGAACGCCAGTAAAACTGCGCAATTGACATATTCATAAATTTTGCTGTAATGAGAAACAGATTTGGCTTTAAGTGCAAGAAATCTGGTTTGATTGGATTAAAAAGCTTCATCTGTGTGTTATTAAAATGTTTAAACATGTGGTTCGGAAAATTTATGCCTCCGTATTCACGGAGTCGACTGGTGGTGAGCGATGCCTCCTGAAACTTGTTAATTAAGAGAAACGGGATCTGAAGAGCGTTGAGACAAATTTGTCTTCTCTGTCTGACTCTAACTGCTCTGGTGTATGTAATATCGAGCAGAAAGAAGACTTTACCTTGAAGTCACTCGTTCATACAGTATGTGGTGTTTTAATGTCTGAATATTCAAGGTTTGTCCTGGTTAGCATTCTTAACGTGCTGTCCTGAACTGCACTTCTTTGGAAATCTGAAGTCCGGCATTGTCTCTTTTTCCTAGATTTACCACCCGATTACACCTATCCTGCCATCGGCATGGGTTACAGAAGCGGCCCCTCCCCTCAGGACGTCCGATTGGCTGAGCCTGCGGATCTGGAGGCGGTGCAGGTGGAGCCAGCGGAGCTGGCCCCTCAACCACTCCCAGAGCTCACAGAGGACTGTGGGCCGGAGGCGGAGTTGAGGGCACTCCCAGAGCAGCAGGTGGAAGAGGAAGTGCAGGGGGAGGAGATCAGAGAGGTGGAGTCAGGTGGGGATGAGATTGAGGAAGTGGGAGGGCTCCCGGGCTGTTGCGCCCAATCAGAGCTGGAGGAAGCTCAGGACGAGTTGTTTACCTGCCCTGCACCAGAGAGTGGGGCTCTTAGAGACACACCCTGCCACTCCCCTCTGGGTGTGGCGGGAACCCAGGGAGACATCCCACTGGCAACCAGCACGAACGAGGTGGAGGAAGTGGCAGTGGAGCAGGTGGAGGCCGTTGTGGAAAAGTCGGACGATGTCGTAATCCTAGAGCCAGACACCCCTTCGGAAAACACCATCCCGCCTGAAGCAACCATGGATGAGGAACTGGAGAGGGGCGTTCCCGATGAGTCCCGAACCCCGCCTACTACGTCCCCATGCCCCGCCTACCCTGCACCATTTAGCTGCTGGAGCCTGGAGTTACTGATCGCTGCCACTCTTTGTGCAGACAGAGACATGCCCCTGCCCGCCCCCCCGGCCCCCACACTGCCTTGCGGCGCCCCCTTCTGGCCAAGTCACCATGGCATGGAGCTGCTGAGCGAATTAGCCGAGCTAGAGCGGCAGCAGCCTTGCAGCAACGCCAGCCAGGGTGAGCTCCGGCCCTCTATATCACGGCTTGTCTCAGCCCATTTGCATTCGTCGTGCTTGACTAGCATCGCGGCAGTTATGTAGCTGTGTAATGCGAACCAGTCCAGGGCTATTTTATTGTTTCTTAATGTTGCTCGCACGTCACGGTCTCCGCAGTATATCATTGATCATCTGACCATATGGATAAGTGCTCCTCGTGTTCTCTGCCCATTACGAGGTTACCCCGATGACGGAAAGGTCACGTAATCCGCGAGGACGGCGGCGTAAATTGTAATGAAAATACGAGTCGACTTTTGTTGAGTTTAAATCACGCTGGGCGGCTACAATATGTGATTACGGTAATTTGCCTCTGTGGGGCTGAAAGTGTTGTCTTTTCGATGGTTAAGTTGGTTTTGATAAATTAAATTTCTGCGAAAGTCTCTTAATGCAATTTGAAGGGAAATAATGACCACAAGAGATGTAATTAAAAGAAATGGGGTCACCTGCCACTGACTGCAGATTTTTATGCTAATTGACACATTTGTTAATCAAGCAAAGCAAATGAAAAACAGTGTAAGCAACGATCGGTGAGAAGGTGCTGCAGGATAAACTACAGCACTTCTCCTCGTTGCCTTTGCTAAATACCCCTTATTATGAACAGCCATTAATGCTCAAATTAATAAATTAATGAATGTATTTATTTTCTTTTGAATGGCACATTTGTTAGCAGTGTCTGACTGCTTTTGTGGCTGTTATACCACGAACAAGAAGACCACTGACCTGTTAAAACTGTTAAAGTAATTGTCGTGGAAGACTTCCAAAAATCTCCAAAGTGCCCTCAACGCATGCCAAATTCCCACAGTCACTACAGTTGAGCGCTTTCTACATCTCTGTATCCTATTGGCTTCACTGTCAGTATGCCTTCATCCTATTGGCTCAGAGGAAGCGACATTCCTCTGGGCTCCCCTTCGCCCACGAGAATATTTCTAGCAGCGCAATCAAATACCGCCGGGACTACAAAACGTCTTAAAAAGACTTCCGCTCTCAACGATATCAGCCCCTGGGGACTTAATCTTCTGGGTCAAGTTCTTATCAACTTGGAACACAGGGGAGCTTTTAAATCTGTTTTTAGGGTGCAGTTCTCTTTCTACTTGGATATAAACAACAACAGCAGCAGCAGACACAACAACTGCCTGATATATTGCCCATCTCATAAATTATTTTACCGCTGAAAAGTCGGTGTGATGTTGAAAGTGGTTGGAGATAGCTTCAGTACCCAGGAGCATTGCCTAGCTAATTACGCCCTGTTGTTTTACATGCCTTTCTAAAAGCTTCCTATTCAGTTTCCTCTTGTTTCTATTTTTTTTCCCTCTGTACAAAAGGCAATGTTTTTATTTACGCTAAATGAACATCCTTAAGCATTTTAGTAATCCCTGAAGATGTTCCTGCAAGAAGCACACTCGAGCACTACCCTTTTTTCTCTCCTGGAGATGACATCATCAAGGCGATGCAATGAGCGTTGTCTTGTTTACATATGGAGGGAAGGATATCCCAGTAGAGTACAGCTGCGTCTCCCTCACTCATAATCTAAAGAGAACTGTTTACCGCCCTGAGTTACCCCAGTGCAGCCTCTCTCTGTATCAAGGTTCTTTACTGGCATGTCTTGTTACAGTACAGAGAATAGTTATAATACTAACAAAAGCAATAATAATGATGATAATCAGAGTAATAATTACAATAATAATACTTTTGTAATAATAATAATAATAATAATAAAGGCAAGAAGAACAATCTCTGCACAACATGGTAACTAATATGAGAATATTGCATACATATGTTAAGGTATTACCTTATTTAGGCTGTATGTGCAGTAGGAAATGTCATTAATTAATTAACTGCTTGGTAGTTATCTCTTTCTTTCCATGTCTTTACCTACATCCAGCCCTCTCCCGACTCCAGCTTAACAGACCGCACAGATATCGCTCTAATTATTATTCGGATTCGGAATTAGCCGATTCTTTATTAGTTCGACACGGTGCCAAGCAAGCCATGCATTAGAATGGTGAGCTGCCAAAATCATTTGGGCGTATTCATCACTGCGTTGACTCGTCCGGATTATTGGGCTGGGCCCACAACCTCAACGCCTTTCCCTTGTGCGGCTGTCGTCCCTGCAGGAGATGAGGTGTTGACCTTCGACCTCCAGAGCCTGGCCACGCTAGCGGCTGCTCGGTCGCTGGAGATAGAGCCCCAGGAGAGTGCGGCTGAAGGCGTGGGGCGACATTGTCCCGTCCGCAGAACACTGAACCTGCGCAGGAAGTGTGCCTGGACTCCGCGTCATGAGCCGGTGAGCTCCCGCTCCATGTAGCCCTGAATTTATTATCTACACCCTAATACACCCTAACTGCGTATATGCATCCTAATGCACCCGAGTTACGGTACCTACACCCTAATGACCCTTACGGTACACAATATTTACCCTAAACTATAATTACTTAAATACACCCTGACACTTCCTGACATATCATAATTGTCCTCATGCTGATACCTCTTCATTGTCTTTAAGCTAATTACTAATTGCCTAGTACTTATCTACACCCTGTAATTACCTACCTACAACCTGTATCCATCCCGACACTCTTGGATCACCTGTATGCATCCGAGCTCTTATGGCAACACACCATAACTACCTACATCTGTCTGTACACAGTCCAGCACAGTCTTACATCCCATTCTTGGCCTAATGCTTTCTTTGTGTGGTGTGGTTTTCCCAGGTCTTCCCGGTGAAGGGTGCCATGGAGACATTGGACGGGCCGGAGCTGGCCATGCGCGTGCGCTTGGCGGAGCTGCAGAGGCGGTACAAAGAGAAGCAGAGGGAACTGGCCAAGCTACAGAGGAAACATGAACACCAGTGAGCCAATGAGCCTGACCCCCTCCGACACCATTACACTGACCCCCTCTGACACCATTACACTGACCCCCTCCGACACCATTACACTGACCCCCTCTGACACCATTACACTGACCCCCTCTGACACCATTACACTGACCCCCTCCGACACCATTACACTGACCCCCTCTGACACCATTACTCTGACCCCCTCCGACACCATTACACTGACCCCCTCCGACACCATTACTCTGACCCCCTCCGACACCATTACACTGACCCCCTCCGACACCATTACACTGACCCCCTCCGACACCATTACACTGACCCCCTCCGACACCATTACACTGACCCCCTCCGACACCATTACACTGACCCCCTCTGACACCATTACACTGACCCCCTCCGACACCATTACACTGACCCCCTCCGACACCATTACACTGACCCCCTCCGACACCATTACACTGACCCCCTTCGACACCATTACACTGACCCCCTCCGACACCATTACACTGACCCCCTCCGACACCATTACACTGACCCCCTCCGACACCATTACACTGACCCCCCTCGACAACATTACACTGACCCCCTCCGACACCATTACACTGACCCCCTTCCACACCATTACAGTGACCCCCTTTGACACCATTACACTGACCCCCTTCCACACCATATCACAGACCCCCTAAGACACCATTACACTGACCCCCTCCGACACCATTACACTGACCCCCTCCGACACCATTACACTGACCCCCTCTGACACCATTACACTGACCCCCTCCGACACCATTACACTGACCCCCTCTGACACCATTACACTGACCCCCTCTGACACCATTACACTGACCCCCTCCGACACCATCACACTGACCCCCTCCGACACCATTACACTGACCCCCTCTGACACCATTACACTGACCCCCTCTGACACCATTACTCTGACCCCCTCCGACACCATTACACTGACCCCCTCCGACACCATTACACTGACCCCCTCCGACACCATTACTCTGACCCCCTCCGACACCATTACACTGACCCCCTCCGACACCATTACAGTGACCCCCTCTGACACCATTACACTGACCCCCTCCGACACCATTACACTGACCCCATCCGACACCATTACACTGACCCCCTCTGACACCATTACACTGACCCCCTCTGACACCATTACACTGACCCCCTCCAACACCATTACACTGACCCCCTCCGACACCATTACACTGACCCCCTCCCGACACATTACACTGACCCCCTCCGACACCATTACACTGACCCCCTCCGACACCATTACACTGACCCCCCTCAACAACATTACACTGACCCCCTCCGACACCATTACACTGACCCCCTTCCACACCATTACAGTGACCCCCTTTGACACCATTACACTGACCCCCTTCCACACCATTACAGTGACCCCCTCCGACACCATTACACTGACCCCCTCCCGACACATTACCCTGACCCCCTCCGACACCATTACACTGACCCCCTCTGACACCATTACACTGACCCCCTCCGACACCATTACACTGACCCCCTCCGACACCATTCCACTGACCCCCCTCGACACCATTACACTGACCCCCTCTGACACCATTACACTGACCCCCTCCGACACCATTACACTGACCCCCTCTGACACCATTACACTGACCCCCTCCGACACCATTACACTGACCCCCTCCGACACCATCACACTGACCCCCTCCGACACCATTACACTGACCCCCTCTGACACCATTACACTGACCCCCTCTGACACCATTACTCTGACCCCCTCCGACACCATTACACTGACCCCCTCCGACACCATTACTCTGACCCCCTCCGACACCATTACACTGACCCCCTCCGACACCATTACACTGACCCCCTCTGACACCATTACACTGACCCCCTCCGACACCATTACACTGACCCCCTCTGACACCATTACACTGACCCCCTCTGACACCATTACACTGACCCCCTCCAACACCATTACTCTGACCCCCTCCGACACCATTACACTGACCCCCTCCCGACACATTACACTGACCCCCTCCGACACCATTACACTGACCCCCTCTGACACCATTACACTGACCCCCTCCGACACCATTACACTGACCCCCTCCGACACCATTACACTGACCCCCCTCGACAACATTACACTGACCCCCTCCGACACCATTACACTGACCCCCTTCCACACCATTACAGTGACCCCCTTTGACACCATTACACTGACCCCCTTCCACACCATATCACAGACCCCCTAAGACACCATTACACTGACCCCCTCCGACACCATTACACTGACCCCCCTCGACACCATTACACTGAACCCCTCCGACACCATTACACTGACCCCCCTTGACACCATTACACTGACCCCCCTCCGACACCATTACACTGACCCCCCTCGACACCATTACACTGACCCCCTTCAACACCATTACACTGACCCCCTACGACGCCATTACACTGACCCACTCCAACGCCATTGCACTGACCCACACCAACACCATTACACTGACCCCCTCCGACACCATTACACTGACCCCCCTCGACACCATTACACTGAACCCCTCCGACACCATTACACTGACCCCCCTTGACACCATTACACTGACCCCCCTCCGACACCATTACACTGACCCCCCTCGACACCATTACACTGACCCCCTTCAACACCATTACACTGACCCCCCTCGACACCATTACACTGACCCCCTTCAACACCATTACACTGACCCCCTACGACGCCATTACACTGACCCACTCCAAGGCCATTGCACTGACCCACACCAACACCATTACACTGACCTCCTCTGACACCATTACACTGACCCCCTCTAACACCATATTACAAACCCCCTTTGACACCATTACACTGACCCCCAACCACACCATTGCACATACCCTCCCCTTAACCATTGCGCAGACCCCCTCCTACATCAATACACTGACATACTCCACCCAAACCATTACACAGACCCCCTTCAACACCATTACACCGACCCCCACCTACACCATATCACTGACCCCAACGCAATTACACAAACCCTCCTCCAAAACCCTTACACAGACCCTCCCCTAATCTATTACACAGACTCCCCTCCTACATCATTACACGGACCCACCCCCCACACCATTACACAAACCCCCCTCCTAAATCATTACACAGACCCCCCTCCTACACCTTAATCACAGACCCCCTCCAACTCCATGACACTGACCCCCTCCAACACCATTATACTGACCCCCAATTGCGCAATTACACAGACTACGCTCAACACCATTTCTCAGACTCTCTCTAACAGTGTTACACAGACCCCAGAGTCCCCATTGTTCAGCCTCTGACATCATTACACACTACTGCTTGTGCTACGCAGCACAAACCCCCAACACTGGCACACATGATCCCATCAGTTCTGCAGACCCTCACAAAGGGATTGCAGGCACAGGCCATCAGCAGCGTCACAACGGTCTCCTCTGCTGTTTCTCCACAGGAAAGAGGAGACACCACGCAGTCCCGCTCGGAGAGGACCGGGCCGGCCCCGAAAGCGGAAGTCCATCCCGGGGCCCGTTCCAGGCGCTGTGGCCCCAGCCGATTCCCCAAGGAGAGTCAAGTGCGTGACTGGTGACCCGAACCCTCACCTCTTCCCCTAAACCAAAACATCACCCCTCACCAGTGTGAAACCGAAACCCGCAGGAGGGGTCAGTGGTCTGAGCCTCGACAATATGATTCTCGTTGAACCGGCGTCACTGTGGAGATACAATCGCTCCGTCTGGTGGGCGCGGAAGTCTTGATGACCCCACACGATAAGAATTAAAAATAAAACTCCTTATTTCTATTTGACGTCATTTAGGTTACATCTCTCTTGTGCTGCCTTATCTTGACGCTATTTCGATATTTCGTTCGAGAGCGGTTGCGCTTAAGGCGAAGGAAGTCGGGTTTTTTTTTGTGGGAACGTTAGCATGTTTTTATGAATGTGATGTCTCTAACTTTCCACTGCCTGGCAAGTAGTTTAAGCAGGAGGATGTTTATGTCACAGCGTCTCATTGACTTTGTGTAAACCCCCGCAGGAAACGCTGTATCGGTTTAAATTAAAGGCTTAATCAAAGCGTCCCTGCAGCCATTAATCACATAAGTTCCATTGATTGTGTGGAAACTGCTGTAACTCCTGCAGACGCGAGAGGCTTTGAGATATTATGATAAAACGAGGCCCTGAAATGTCTGTGCAGACTCATTGCGCCAGACTATCATTGTGATGAATGTCGTAAGTCGAAAAAGACACACCTTTGTTTACAATGCAACCCTCGGCTTCGGAAAGCGCAGTTAAGTCGGGCTGCGGCCGTTTGATCAGCTGAGGCCCGGCACCGGAGATAAATTATTCTCCAGTAAACGTAACTCAGGTGTGAGCGTAATTACAACCCAGATTACCGATCCCACACTTATTTCTGTGGTTAATAAACCCCAACGGCCAATAAAATAAGCCCTTCTTGCGACGACTGTTTGTAGCGGTGAGAGGTGTTCGCCTCGCACAGAGGTAATTTTTCACAGTTAAACGCTTCGAGGACAGCAGTGCAACTGGTTCCGGGGACCACTACATCATTTCATTCAACGCCTTTATTCGCTTAAAGAAAGATAACCGGGTGCCACCACAAAGGGGGGGGAGAAGAAATCGCTGGGCGACAAATTTATGGCGTCCGCGCTCACCTGACGGGATCGAGGGGCTTTTTTGCTACGACAATGACGGCGGTAATGAATGCGGTAACGAGAATGACCTTGCGCGGGGCTCGCTCTTGTCAGAGTTTCTGTCACCACCGTGACGGAGTACAGGGTCGTTGGGGGGGCTGTTAAATAAACGTTAAGAAAGGGGTCAGAAAGCACCGCTGAGCAGCGGTTGCTGGGATACCCCTCCCCCCACCTCTGCAGGCTAATGGTACGCTCCAAACTTTGGGTGTGGAATTGGGTGGGTGATCTCAAGTGTGACTGGGGAGGGGTGGGGCTGAACAGCAGCACTGAGTTCAGCGATGGCTGCAGTTACACTGAGTAAATTGGCGCTTGTGCGCTGAAAGGATACAGGGCACTGGGGCGGTCGAAGCTGTGAGAATATCATTGCGCCCCACCACCCTTCTCTCCCCACCCCCCACTCTGTCAGAAGCTCCAGGAATTTGACAGGGGGTTGAGGTTTTGCCGAGAGGGTCAGCGTAGGTCAGCGGGGGGTCGAAGGTCGGCGACGGCGGAGACAGGCGGTCGCAAGGGGGGGCGGGTGAGAGGGGTGGAGCCTGCGCTCGCTGTGGAGAGCTTTGTTCTGTCACAGGCAGACTGGGCTTTGGCAAGTCAATGGGGCTGTGGCCTTGGTGTTGTTCCTGGGGCTCTGCGCTGTTCTTCACCCTCAGAGGGCAATTCTGTACCCTTAGAGGGTAGTTTTGTAGTAATGCTACTTTTGAGGCAGTTTTTGGGGAGGCTGGTATAGCTGACACACTGGTCTCCATATGCAGTGCAGCAGATTGAAATAAAAATGGAGAAATTGGAGAGAATTTTTTTTTTTTTTTAATGAATTAACCTTAATACACTCTGCTTCTGGACTCCCCTGCTAGCAACAGATTTCTCATTCTACTTAATTGCATTAAATATGGGGCAGATATCTTTGTGAACTTCACATACGTAATTGTAATTATAATGAAGAGATTTTAACTGTGTACCCGATTGTGTTCTCCCTTTTGTGAAATAAAGAGGAATAAAATAGTTTTATAACTTGAGGTGCAGAGTATATGAACTCAAATTAGAATGGACAAAGGAATAAAGAAAGCTTTTGGGACAATCCTCATTTAAAGGGCCCCGCTGCCCAATTCGATGCAGCCTCAGAATTGTTATGAGGAAGAGGGAGGACGATTAACTGTTCTGAGTGTTGCTCTCAAGCCATTTGCGGCTTCCAGTTTCTGAAAGAAGAGCAGATACCGTATCCCAGAGCCCAGCTCTCTTATCCCATTCCCAGAACCATTGGCTCTGTTAGATCACATCATAGCAAGACTAGACTTGTTTTCTCAGTGTGTATCAGCTGATTATTTGAAAGTGAAATACTAAAGTATGGAAAGGTTTTGAGTCTTCATTTCCAGAGATGTGGATGCCAGCAGGAGTCTACGGCCGCCGCGAATCAGTACTCAGCTTTTACAGTCGTCTCTTGCAGTGCATTCTGGGAAAGCCTGGGGGGCGGGGGGGCTTGTTCAGGCTATTTCCGAAGGAGCGGAGTGGGTCAGCGAAGTTAATGAACAAACAACTCCTGGCGATTCAGCCTCCACCCCTGATGCCACCCCCAATCTCCCGTCCCTCTCGCAGACGAGCGCGGGCCTAAGGTCTTGACGGTAACAAGAGTGCAGCTGTCTGAGGAGCACGAGGGGTGCGGCTACGAGGACACAAAGAAAACGCGGCTAATCGGTGTCCTGTTTAATTAGCCACCGCTCCCATAACCTGTCCACCCAACCAGGAACCACAGGCATTAGCATTTGGAGCAGGAAGCATTGGTACACGCAAAGTTCGTAACACTGTGTGGAGCCTGCCTGGGCTGGCTCTGGCTTCGACGCTCACCTGGCGGTTGTCTGCACGCCCGCGTAGCAGGGAGAAGTCCCTCCTTATCTGAAAAGGGCTGGAGGGTGCAAGGGTTTCTGATTTAGTGCTGAGACACCTGACTCTACTTATCAAGGATTTGTTTGAACACCACGAGCCGTAGCGCTAGGCTAACTCGAGAAAAGGGATACCCGCACCCCCAGTGTCCGTTATCAGAACACCCGCCCCCCTTCCCCCCCGGCCTGCTATTCACTGCCCTGCTCGACTCCCCTTTATCCCTGTGAAGGAAGCGATGGAGACAAAGCAGTATCGCCGTTAGCGTGAAGCAGGCCGCGATTCAGAGCCTTCCAGGCTTAGCGGAGTTATCAAAGAAGAGCAGGGTGCAGGTAGCTTAATGTCTTTTACTGTAAGTGTGATTGAAGTCATATTTTGTCAAAGGGGATGCGGGGGTCCGGGAAGAAGGCAACTCCTTTGTTTGGATACAGCGTGGCTTTTTCTGCGTGCGTGTGGTCTCTGGTGTTTCGGGAGTATTTCAAGGGCATTTCTCGCAGGCTGTAATGCTGTTATTTGC
Source organism: Gymnothorax reevesii (assembly GCA_029721435.1). Taxonomy (NCBI): domain Eukaryota; kingdom Metazoa; phylum Chordata; class Actinopteri; order Anguilliformes; family Muraenidae; genus Gymnothorax; species Gymnothorax reevesii. The sequence goes on along the minus strand of CM056584.1, from coordinate 14,495,017 downwards.
AGCGAGGGGGGAAGTGGCATTGTTATGGAAATGTGACCAGAAAGCTTTGACATTTGAGTAAGGGCTGCACCGCTGAGCGCTAATATCTGCTGCTCGGTCTACTCGCCGCCGGTTTCGATTCGAGGAGGGATCTTTAATGCGTGGGGAGCTGTGACGGAGCAGCGGGGCGTCTGAACCCCGGCGCGGCCCTCCGTCGCGCTGAGTCGCGATGTTAGATCTAGGTTCCTCGAGCGTGCCCGTTTCCTTCATCGCAGGAAGAAAAGCTGCTTCTTACAGCCCATGGAGAGCACAGCGATACTCTGATTTTCCCCGTCATGGCCTTCTCTCTTTCTTTTGATACCTCCTCCATTCTTTTCTTAGAATACCCGCTTCCTCTGTGATTGGCAGGTCCCTGGGGGGGCTTGGCCTGTTGCCGGACGACCTGAGAGGGGGCGGAGAGACTCAGAGGAAGAAGAAGAGGCTGTCCAATGGGAGCTTTGACCAGCTCAGCACAGCGCAGGTCTGTGACTCGGTGTCCGTTCCAGTCGCTGCTCACAAAGGAACATTTACAGTGTGTTAAAAGTGTTTTATACACCTTACTGCCATCCTGCCAAGACGGAAAAAAAAAAAATACTATGAAGCCCATTTTAAATCCTGGAAAAGAGCAGTGCGTGTTTGTAATAGGAATTCCTTTCAGTGACACAGTGTAATAAAAGGTATTAAAGATATTACAGTTGACCTATTATTTTATCCTATTAAAGTAACAATTACCCTTCAACCAGATACTGTAAATATTTTTTTTCAGTTCAATTTCCGTTTCCTGTGATGATTTTTTTTCTTGTATGTTTTTAAGTAAAGGAACTAATAGCCAATGCCAAAGAATTTCCTCTGCGTCCCCCTATCTGTGCTTGTTGCCCACAATCTAACTGCACCCATATATGAGAATAAATCAGCCTCCTTGTGATTAACCCTTTGATTTCCCTGAATTTTTGTTTGTGCCTCTCTGAAACTAAGCTAGTTCACAGCCTACACTCTCTAAACTAACCCCAGCTCTCTGATTTAGATTTTACTTATTACTTAGCTTTTGGTGTTGGAACTAAAATCCCTTTGGAAATTTATAATGGGGTTTGGACAGTTTTTGGCATTTCTCAAATTAGAATTTATTTAATGAGCCGGAAACTCCAAGATTTATATATGGGATATATGGATGGAAATAAGCGCATTAAATTCATAATTCATTGTCAACATGTGATGCTATTACAGTTGTTGTCCAGTTTGTGGTCCATTTTTCCAAACTTACATATCTGCAACACAAATGCACTGTGATTTGTTCCCAGCCAATCAGGTAGTACAGTTTCCAAAAACTTGTATGACTGTAACTTGATGAACAACGGCTGATTAGATACGTAAATTAGGGAAAATAGTCGATTCTATGTTTTCTAGCCGTTGGCTACTGTTGGAAACTTGTGGAACCTGCTACTGCATTAACTTATCTCTTGGCAGGCTGCTATGAGCTTGGGAACAGGTGGTGAATTGAAACAAAAGACATAGAGACAAAGTGACCAGTGATTATTTCACTGCAAAAAATGATAAGATAAAAATACTAGGTAAGATGAATTTACTTATTTTAAGACTTAAAACACTTATTTCTATCACTATTTTTCTTAAGACAAGAAAAATTCATTGTTTTGACATCATTTTTACTAGCTTGCCAATGGGGTAAGTAAATTTCACTTGTCAAGTCAAATAGTAACTTGTTCTCAGTTTTTTTTTTCTTAAAACAAGTTACTATTTGACTTGACAAGTTAAATTTACTTACCCCATTGGCAAGCTAGTGAAAATGACCTCAAAACAAGAATTTTTTTTGTATACTAAAAAATGGTGATAGAGGTAAGTGTTTTAAGTCTTAAAATAAGTAAATATATCTTACCATTTTTTGCAGTGTTAGCTGGCTTGGCAAGTCAATGTCGTGCTGGGAAAATTGAATTATTTGCTCTGTAGTTTGTGGAGTATTATTAGCTATCTAAATTTCATGCACAGAATCATATCAGAACAGCAAACTGCAATTATTTCCCCACTCAACTAGCATTAGTTCAGTGAGTCATTATTATTTAGCGAGGTAGCAAGCTAGCTTGGTCAGTGATGAATTGACAAGGTTGATTATATTACCTGGCTAGCTTGTTCACTGGCTGAAAGGTTTTTACATTGACCAAGTGTGTAAATTGGTGTTAGCTAGCTGCATAACTTGATGGCCAGCTGGGCTAGGTTAACCAAGTAGAACAGTAGCTGACTAATTAGCTAGCTACCTCACTGGGCTGCCTTGCTTTTTAAGCCTGACGTTTTCTTCGGGAACCAGGTGGATCATGGGACGTGTAGTTTTTATGCAAATACCGGGCTTCACTTTGTCAGCAAAAAATTAAAACTGTGCAAACTATAGTTGACTGTGATCTGAGAAAACATTTTGTGTTGTTACTTGCAAAATCTCAAAATCGATGGAAGCTTTGAAATAACAGGAAGTACTTCAAAAATGAACTTTTTAAAAAGTTTATGAGTAAAATGAATAGGCATTTTTACTTGCGACACCAGCGTGATGTTGTCACCTGAGTACTCTTATAATCCAGCCTCTCAGAGACTTACTCCCCCTCTCTTTAAGACTATCTCTACTTATCTCTATGAGTCATCCCTCTTCTCTCTGAGATTATCCCTACCTCGAATGGAGACTAAACATTTCCTCCATCTGAGTCAAACCCCACCTTTCCCTGCTCCTAACCCTACCTATCGCTGAGCCTAACCCCTCCACCATCTGAGCCCAACCTCGTCTCTCTGAGTCTAATCGCACCTCTCTCTGAGAATAACCCCATCTCTTTCTTAGATTGACCCCACCTCTCTCTGAGAATAATCCCACCCTGCCTTGAGAATATCCTCACCTTTCTCTTAGAATAACCTCACCTCTCCCTGAGAACATCCCACCTATCTCTGAGAATAACCCCATATCGCGCCGAGAATAACCCCAACTCTCACCGAGAATAACCCCAACTCTCTTTGAAAATAACCTCAGCTTTTCCTTAGAATATTCTCACCTTTCTCCAAGAATAACCCCACCTTGCCTTGAAAATGTCCCCATCTCTCTCTCTACCTCTCTCTCTCTCTCCCTCTCCCTCTGAGAAGAACTCATTTTGTAATACCCTGTCTCTGACTCTAAAACTAACAAAGTAAGACTGAGTGGACCTCTATCTGCCTTGATTTCCCCCAGCTGAAAGGCCGGTGTTGTAAGCAAAATGGGCGCCAGGGCGTGCTCGGGTCTAAGCTGGCCCAGTTCAAACAGAGACCCAAAACATCAGTGGGGGCGGGGTTTCGGCGACGGAGCAACCCTGGTTCGAACGTGGCCCCGACGCGACTGTGCCAGAGAGGCTCCAAGTCAGAGCAGAGACTCAGTGTTGAGTCTGGGGGCCAAAGTGACTCAGGTACAAGAGCCTCAGATTCTGAATGATGCAGCACTCCCTCTCTACACAGACACACTCGCACACACGCGCGCACACACACACACACACACACACACACATATACACCTTCTCTTTCTCTTACACTCCCTCCGTTTCTCTGCGTCTGTCTCAGTCACTCCTAATCCGTCCTGCACACACAGGTGCACTTGCACTTTTCTGCTTATTAGGTCTTTTGTTTTTCTCACTGTTCCCCAGTGTCTCTTCCTCTCTTGCTCACACACAGCCTTGCATTCACACACACACACGCACACTCTCTCCCTGGCTAATACACTCTCTGTTCCCTTGAGTCTCACTCACTCTCTGTAGCATACACACACACACTTATTTACACACTGCTTTCTTGGTTATCGCACCGTGCTCTTTGAGAATTGCTTCCCCCACTCTCCTGTGCTGCACTCTGACCCCGTGAAAGGTGCTGAAACTCAGAGGGCTTTTACATAGCAGTCGCACTTCACCAGCACATCATTCCGCTGTAGCGCGGCTTAGCAGGGCAGGGCCGTCGCCTTGGCCAGGCGGCGTAAGCGACGCGCGGGGAGGCCGAGAGGGTAAATATGCGGGGCGTCCCTCGGCTGTCCCCGGGTCCCGGCGGAGAATTAGTTAATTGCCTTGAAAGAGATCCCGGCCTCCGTGTCGGGGCAGACGGGAGAGTGTTGACACGGGCACTTGTAAATGACACGTGTGTCAGCGGTGCCTCGACACCCGACACCCCTGCAGCGCAGTCGCTGCGATGCGAGACTCGCGGCCGCAGCTTCCAGCAGCAGCCGGTCAAATGCTCCTCCTATTGGCGGAATGCTGGCGTTGCACCGTGATTGGCTGTAATGGTGGTGAGGCACTCGCTCTGACCACTGCTGTCAGACAGGGACTCGGGGCTGTGCAACGGTGAAAACCTTCTTTATATGATAACACTGTGTGTCAGACACTGCTACAGGCTTTTTGACTTGGTATCTTGGATTTTGGGACTTTTGGCATCTTCATTGGGCTACAAGCCTAATGACTTGGTATCTTAGATTCTTTGGGATTAGAAGTGAGCTATTAATTATTCCCGAATGAACAGGAGTACCTTTGTTTTTATATATGATGGAAATGATCGGAAACAATCATAATTTCAACTTTCAATTTGATGACTCCTAGTCTTTCGTCATTGTTATTTAGTCTGAACGAAAACCAAAAAAAAAGTCCAGGGAAACTTAATCTGCATGTTAGGAACATTTGACACAAATGATTCATTGTGCGCTCTGTGCAAAATGGCACTATCTGTGGAAACTGAAATTGGTTTGGTGTCTGGAGCGGTACTGATCAGTGTCTTCAATGCACCTGCAGATGAGGATGAGGATGATTGCAGCGACGACAGTGAGGAGGGGCTGGGTGACTCCAAAGGTCTACCTTCGAAAGATTCGTCCTCATCTTTGGCCATGACTGGGCCCTCCCCTTCATCTGTCGTAAAACTGGAAGCCAATCAGAAAGCGAGGAATAAGAAGGAGCGACAGGGACTTCACGGTGAGGCTCGGACCTTCACTCAGTTCAAGTCATGCAGCTGCTAATATTCACCATGTTTCTTAAAGAATAGATTTCCCCCCCAGAGAAATGTATCTGCTTGTCATCTGACTCACAGTGTGACACAAGGCGAATTCCTTTGCCTACCATTTATTACCTCTGCCAAGGAGGTCATGTTTTTGATTCTTTTTAAGGCTCGCTGAAATTTTTGATTTCAGCATGCATGCATTGGTCAGTCGAGTTTGTTTGTCTGTTTGACAGCAGGATTCCCAAAAAACTACTGACCTGATTTTCATGAAACTTGGTGTGAGGGTGTGGCGTGTGCTAACGATGAATTCATTACATTTTGGAGAGGATCCGAATCACAGGTCTTATTCCTTAATTATTTTTTTCTTTCGCTTACATTGCTAGATGGAACATTTGGCCTTGGTGGAGGTCTGCGCTCTCCGAGTGCCCTCCTGGTCTTGTAAGAGTTCAGTAAATGAAAGCTAGATGTTTTACATGTAATTAATGGCAGTTAAGAATGCTGTTAGTTCATGATGCAAACAAAATCAAAATTTATGTTACAGTAGCCTGTACTGACAGTTTCCTGTTTGCTTTTCATTTTGTCACGTAGTGGTAAATTTTTCACATGATTGCAGATGTCCAGATTTATTTGATTAACTTGTTTGAAATCATTACATCGAAGTTCCTCAAATTTTCACACCTGTCAATCACATCGAGTGGCTCTGGGTGGTTGAGTGCAGAAAGGTGTGAGGTGCTCTCATCAAATAATTTGTTTGGTGCAACACAGGGTGTCCCTTCTCATCAAGCTGTCCAGTTTTCTCTAAGGTTGAGAAGAGCGCAATTAGCGAGGTGGCGTTTGAGAAACCTACAACTGCAGGATTCAAACTGCTATGTCCTAATCAGCAGAATGACGACATTAACCCTTAGAGTGCTAAATGCAGCAATTGTCGTTCAAATGATGTAAAATTTCAAAGTCAAAACTGTTGAAACCTCTCATGTGGCGACTTGTTTTATTTAAACAAGTTGCTGCATGATAGGTTTTTAACAACACAAGATAATTACATTTATATTTTTTAGAAATTTATTTCAGCGCTCGAAGGGTTAACAAAGAGCCTGGTCCTCAGACGAGCAGAGAGTCCCACTGGGAGTTTCTCCCTCTCGCAACTTTACTTTGATGTTGGCTCTGATTGCTCGGCACAGTGGGACTCATCAAGCGAGGTTTTAGGCGCGGAGAGCCACGCGCGGTTTTCCCCATGAGCATACGCTTGCGCTGTTAGCGACCGGCTAATCCCAATCCCTATTTCCCCCTGGCGCTCCCTTCCTCAGGGTCCCACAGCCTGTCCGGCGCAGAAGGCGAGGTGAAGGTGAAGATGAAGAAGAGCGCCCTCCGCAGGCCGCCACCCCTCGCCGCATCGCCGGGCGTGCGGAGGAAGCGTGGTCCCAAGCCCAAAGCGCTGCAGCAGCTGTGGGGGAGGTCGGGGCCCGGAGCTGGGGCCTACCGCCGCGGCGCGGCACTGAGCAGTCTGCCCACAGCTAGCGAGCGGCTAAAGAGGGCCACGCGCAAGAGCTCGGCCCTGCGGGTGCTGCCAGGGACGGTGGGTAGAGCACCAGCACAATTCCATTTCATTTAGTCCTGTTTTAGCCTAAATGGCTAACAGTTAAGTGCATTTAAGGAGGATGCTTCACCTCGGCAAAGTATATTTCGGCAGAAAATAGAGTTCTTGAAGTGTCTGAAACATATTTTTATTTGGTTAATAACCCAGTGCGACGCATTGTTAAACGCATTGCGAGTCTTCAAATGGGCTTCAATATCGTGGGGCAGGCAGACATTTTAACTTGGGGAATCTAATTTTATTCAATCAAATGCCAGTACACTGGAATGCGCCACAGTATTTGTGACATCAGATAAACTCATTCCTTTCATGAAGGCATTTGATTGGATAAAATTAGATTCCCCAAATAAAGATGTCTGCCCCTCTGATATTGAAGCCGATTTGAAGACTCGCTGGTTTTAAATGCGTTTCACTTATTATTACCAAATTGAAATTTATAAACCTATGCATTTTAGACACCTCAAGAATTCTACTTTCCGCTGAAATGTACTTTGTTGAGGTGAAGTCTCCTCCTTTCATACGGTAAGCTAATGCTTCTAGATTGAAATGGGCATCGCTACTGCTGAGTGTCTCTGTGGATGTGTCATTGGTGCAAAAATGGATGCACACACGCGTGCACACATACGCGCACACACTTTGCTTTAAATGCCTCCATATTTATATCATTTAGTAATTTCAGACAGAATAGCTAGCACCAAAGTACATTTCATGCACTAAGCACATGCTGCTGTTGCTAGAAATGGGCAAAGTCACAATTAAAAGCCACAATTAGAGTGCGTGTCTGAGGAATAGACACACACACACTCTCTCACACACACACACGCACAAACACACTCAAGCTGGAATGTTTATATACAGTGTGGAAGAAAACGCAGTTAATGGGTAAAGCCACAATTAAGCGCTCCAAATAAGGGACATGCATCAGGAGTGACTGCATGCTCGAGCGCGCTCGCACAAGCAGTGACTGACGTTTATTGTACATAATCTCTCCGCATAAATGGTGGACTGTCAGCTGAAAAAAGTATGTTTGCGATAAGGGGGCGTTGACTTTGGGATGTCATGTGATCTTTCGCCCTAAACTGGATACCAGCCTTACCCAGGTCCCAAAATCCATCAGGTGTAAGTCAGAAAGATTAGCTGTAATGTTTGGAATATAAATCTCCAGCAGGTCATTGAACCTGGGTGTTCAGGCATGCTTGTACATGAAATTGTGGTTCTTATTTATTGAATGAGTGTACACTCAGGGTTGATGTAGATGTACAGACATTTCCTCATGGTGTGTCAGATTTATTAAAGGTTTATGTGTTCATGCAATCAAATATTTATGATTGCTCCTGAGTTTCATGCATTCCGGTTGGCAAATTTTTGACAGCCTGGACAGGGAAATCAAAATCTTCTTAACGATTATCTTCTTAGGAAATTGTAAATGTCAGTTGAGCTTCACATCATCAAAGGATGTTTAAAGACAAATATTGTTGATTAAAAGTGGTCTAGATAGCTGTTAACTCAGGAAACCATTTGTAATACTGTCAAGTGCGTCTAAACGCATGCTTTAAGTAAATATTTCCCAATATGATACAGGCTATTATGGATACGGACTTTGCTAATGAAGAATTAGCTTACTTCATGACTAAAATTTGAGTCAGACCAAGAAATCTTCCGTCTTTGACCAACAACAAGCACAAAATCTCCAAATTATCATGGTTGATGGCGTCACAATTTGGCGATAATATATTTAGCCTTGAGGTTTTTTATGATAAGGTTGAGGTAAGAGTTTTACATATTACAGTGTGCTTTTTTTTAAGTGTTAAGACATTTCTCTTATATAATTATCAGTGTGTCCACAGTGCAGGAGACAGGCCAATGATCAGCTTCCACACTGCAAAACATGATAAGATGAAAATACTAGGCAAGATGAATTTACTTATTTTAAGACTTAAAACACTTATTTCTATCACAATTTTTAGTAAGACAAAAAAAATTATTGTTTTGAGGTAATTTTTACTGGCTTGCCAATGGGGTAAGTAAATTTCACTTGTCAAGCCAAATAGTAACTTGTTTTAAGAAAAAAAAACTGAAAACAAGTTACTTTTTGAGTTGACAAGTGAAATTTACTTACCCCATTGGCAAGATAGTAAAAATGACCTCAAAACAAGAAATTTTTTAAGAAAAATGGTGATAGAAATAAGTGTTTTAAGTCTTAAAATAAGTAAATTCACCTTACCTAGTATTTTTATCTTATCATTTTTTGCAGTGCAGCGTGACGCAGAGGGGTTGTAAATGGTCGTCTTTGTCTGTATTGCGCATAAGGAACTAATGAAGACAAATAAATCCGCTCCATGACTCATCCTGTTTAAGCCCCTCCTTTTCTGTTGATGTCACAGAGGAGGAGCTGTTGGATTGGCCGAGCGCAGTCTCCCTCCAGCGAGGAGAACGGCAGGAGCAGGAGAAGCAGGGGCAAACAGGTGAGAGGAGCCAACGAACCCTCAGACCTCCCACCCCTCTAACCTCGCCTCGCCCCACACATCCTCTCACAAGCCTCAGACCAGCCGTAATTCTACCTTCTAACAGAGGATTACTCTCAACCTCTTCTGGGGCAATTTTCTTGATTAACAATTTAGCAATTAATTTACTGAATAATCAAGACTAATTGATGGCCTGTAATGATTGCGAAATCATAACTGCGTGGAAGTAGCAAGCCTGGAATTTGAGATTGCAAGTGTGGAAATAATCTGAATAATTAGACTAATATGGAAAAATGTTTAACTTTTTAAGAATTTCATCTGCATCTTTTTTTTAATCTGAGATGATGAAAGAGTTTGTAAAAATTGTTTGAGATTAATTTTAACGCGGTGTTGCATTTAGATTTACTCACTAAAAAGTGTCAATTGGGAGTGAAAAACATCTTATCGGGTGTATATCGATCCAGTGTGAAACGCAGAATGACTTTTAATGATTTAGGCTAATTAGGCTACTCAAAGCTTTCGAAATTCTGATGTTTCATGAGCATTTAAAGGGTAGAATCTTTTTGGGGAGGGGGGGGGTGCTTCTCTACTTTTTGATGTGATGAAAAATAATGCTATCTCCACATCAATTAGTAAGTCATTTTACTGATCGGCCTTGGAGTGAATCGATAGATTGATTGCTAGTCCAGCGAAGTGAATGAAAAAAGATTGAGAGTAATCTTGGCGTGAAACATGAGGATTCTGCATTCCCTTTTATATACCATAAATACTTTATATGCACATGAGCACGCACACACACACACGCACACACAATCTCCCCACACTCTCCCACAGGCACGCAAACACACGGGAAAGCACATACATGCCCACGCATGAACACACAGACATACTCACGCCTATGCTCACATACAAGTAAATACACGCACGAACACATATGCACCTGAATAAACACTCTGGTTTTGGGCCTTTGTGATATAGTGGAAGCCACGGGACGCTGTAATTAAAGACTTCAAAAAACCATCAAACAAAAGGCAGTCAGTCAAGAGTGATCAGCCCCAGACTGTGAGATCACATGTGCAGTTGTGGCACTGAGTTTTGGCCGAAATGATCGCTCTTAAAGCCACTAATGCCCTCTTCTGCAAAAATACCTCACCTGCTCGACCGCAATAAAGGCCTCAACTGTTCACACGCATGACGCGCCGCGCAATTCCGTGAAGTTGTAGCGCTGTCAAATCGCTCAGACTCAAAATGGGTGTGAGCTGAACAAATACGAAGTTAAATGGAATGGCGTGACTGAGCTCTTTTGAAAGAAACGTCAAGCTCATCAATCAATGTGGGTGACTCGTCGAATAGCTATCTGGGCCCACAGACGGAGCTTCTCCGTATCTCTGTTTTTGAGGGTTGGTTTGTGGCGGGGGATCCAAATTCTGCTCGCTGGTGTGGAGTGATATTTTGGCCCCAGGGCGGTGAGCTCAGAAGTGCGAGGAATATCACTGTAAGTGATGAATCTCTGCAAATGAAGGATGAAAATATGAGAGTGTTTATCTGAGAGAGAAAGGAGCTGGTTCGTGAGAGAGTCCGGTTATCTCAACCTTCCATCTCTATCTCCATCTCTAGCTGTCTTTGCCTGTCTCTTCTCTCCACTGCTTCCCTTCCTCTCTCAATTTTTCTCTGTCACCCTTTTCTCTATATCTTTCTTTCTTATCTCTGTCCCCTTCT
>CM056584.1:12866738-12979238 GCA_029721435.1 Gymnothorax reevesii | reverse complement strand
GCTGTACCGTTAAATGAGCTTCAGGATAATATGGTTGCTCTGCCGGTTCGGTGACCTTGTGCCTTTGATACCGTAAAAAGTAGCTTGTTTTTATCACAGGCAGCTGTGCAAAAAAACTCCCTCCTATCCTGCTTCACCTCATTTCCTAATGAGCCGTTTGCCAACAAGTGCGTAAACAGATTCCTGCAGGCCGTTTCTGGCAGGTTACTTGCTTGTGACTCACTGTAATTGGTGCATTAATGCAAATCTTTCACATACTCCGTAACGAACAGTTTGGATTTTTTATATTGGTCTGAAGGTAAGACGATAATTTTTGCCACTCAAAATATGAACATTAGAAAGGAAAAAAAAAGGTATATTCAGATTATTCTCTTTTTAATCCATGTTCTGTCCATGATAAGATGGATGAAACAGTTTGAACCCGGTCAAAACAGCCGAAATATGACCCATATAAAAGACTGTATCTTTTTTAATATTTTCAAAACGATAACATTCTATCTTGTTGAGCATTTTCAATAAATGGCAATATCGTCTGAAGTTTCTAAACATAGTGGTTGATGACTTGTATGAGAAGGGACCGTTTGGAATTGACCTCGGGATCAAATGACAACATGACGGTAATTCACTTGTGATTCCCAAATCTGTTAAATAGAATCCCTGCCCTGGAAGTCTGGGGGCGGGGTTAAAAAGAGCAAAGGAGTGAATCGCAAATAAGTGTTCAAACAGAGGGGTCGTGACCTCTCACAACCAGGGGCCAGACAGCTGAGGGAGGGGAGACATCTTAAATTCTTTTTCATACAGACCCATCACTGTGCTTCAACACCACCAATTTAGATTTTCCGCGATGTCGGTGGCGCTATCTAAGGTTCAGACAAAGTCAAAAACCAGTTGAAATTAGTAGCTGGCTGTCTTGCTGGCTGAAAAAGTCCATTTTTTTTAGTAAGTTTTGGGTAAATCTTCCTCAATACCTTCGCTATTTTGCTCCCCAGGGGTTTTCCTTGATGTCTGTAATAAAGTCAATGAACAGTCATGAACTTTTTGGCCCCAATCAAGTTTTCTATTCAGTCAAATTAGCTTTTGAGAGTTTATTACTCCCAAATTTTATCTGTGGTAATGCAATAGTTAAATGCATTAGATACAAAAGGAATAGATATATTAATATTGGCGGATGATTAGTTTCCTTATTTTGGCAGATATCAATCCATGGTCAGGACCGTGAACCTGGTTTTGAAAGTAATCCACACGTTAATGACGGCGACAAGATCATTTTTATGAGCCAAAACTCAATTCCCAAGTCAAGAGTTTTGAGAGTAAAAGAAATTTAATTGAGCATGATTAGAAACCTCATGTGCTACCCATTTTGGATGGAGATAAATCGCAAAATGTTTATTCAATTGCCTGCTTTTACTGGAGTGTTGTTTTCAGACTTCGTAGGAAAATACTACCTTCTCTAAATTAACTAAAGTATAAAGGCTATTTTTTTCCAATTTCAGTCATTTAGTTAATTTATTTCGGGTTCCATTTATTTACAATACCACACAGTCTCAGAAATCTGATAAAGCAAATCACTCACCATCCCCACCCCCCGTTTAAAGACTTTATGCTTCATTGGGCCCAGATGCAAGAACACAAGTCAACAGCTGCAGAGGAAAATGGACACAGTGTTCAAATCGCGGGCACGTCGCTCGAGCGGCCAACATCCATCTCTCCCAGGCCATCAAACAAAGTACAGAAGCGCTCGCCCCACACGTGCAAACACACCCGCACACTCTCACACACACATGCACACACACACAAACGCCCTCGTACTCATCGCCTGCTAACGCGTCGTGAAAAACGGGACTGAGCGTCCATTCAAGAGAGGTTTTACAGCGGCGCTACTTTGCGCGATACTCCTCAGACCGTCCCTTTCTTCTCACTTCCCTTTCAGCGACACCCTTTCCCCAGAAGCACCCTTCCCCAGATGTGGCGGCGCGGTAACAGAAGCGCGTTCGAGCTAGCTGCCTGCGCGGCGGGACAGAAGCGCTCAGTCCCGTGAGCTGTCAGCGCCTCGCCGATCGCAGCCCCTAAATCTGAAAAGATTGAAACCGGAGAGTAATGAGCAAAAAGAAAACCCCAAAACTAGCACCGCCAGCTCCGCCACCAATCACCTCAACCCCAACCTCCGAGCTTAAACCAGTCCCAAGCAGCCACCTCCTCCTTACATATTGATTAATGCCTGTTTTTCTAGCCTCAGAAAATCACCCCGCTCGGGGAGCTTACAGGTACTATTCGGAGGTCCCGAACTGAAATCCGCATAGGCAGCCGAACAGTGGGCTTTGATGGTTGTTGCCCGTCTGTCAGTCGCCCCGAGGAAGGGCAAATCCTGGTGCGAGATTGAGGTGGCGTCATCCAGTCACGACTAATCAATCACAGAGCTTGAGACGACCGTTAACGCCACGGGCTCCAGCTGCAATACCAGCACAGGAAGAGCGCTGGGATCCAGCTTTAAGGAACATCGCAAAAAAAGAAATATTGCCAAGCATTTTAGTGTTGTATTTAGACTTAAAGGCTTATTTCTATCACCATTTTTCTAAGAAAAAGAATTTCTGATGTGGAGTAATTTTGTCTCATTTCTAGATTTCTGCTGAAATTCTCTTACCCCACAGACAAATCGAGAAAAAACGACTTCAAATTAGCGGATTTTCTTTTTCTAAGAAAAGTATTTAAGTCTAAATACAATGTTAAAATTCTCGGTAAGATTTTGTTTTTGCTCTGTTGGGCTGGTAAATCACATTAAAACACCCCATCCAACCCCAACCCACAGCCTCCTCCCCTAAAGGCTTTTTGGGGATCTTATAATTCCTCCGTCCCCCCGAAAAGCTTTGCAGCAATGCGGACCTTACCAGCCAGCCATATCCGATGTGTAAAACAAGCCATAATGTAAGGTGGTCAGGATGGTTATTGCCACACACTTTTCCGCCACATACTTTTGACCCGTTGTTTGCCCAGAACTTTTACATGCGGTTTCTCCATGGCAACGATTATGTGGATTCTGCTCAGCAGAAGGCAAACTTCCTGCCAGTTCCCCAACTACGAAGGAGGGTAAAATATTGGGTCGTCTGACACTTTCAAAACACTCAAAACTGAAACTAAAATGTAAGATTGTCTGTCTCCAGAGACACAATGCTAAGAAACTTTGCAACATGGTATGTGCAAACTGCGGCATCTGTATTTTTAAAACCTGCATATTTCTGGCCTCATGGTTTGACACATTTACTTTGACAGAATCCAGTGCTCTATGTGACTACTTCATTACTATGGAATGTTTCAGTTATGAAAAAGGGAATGCACAGATGTCACTGATATTATCTGTGAATAACATGTGGATTATCTGTGACATGTTTTAGTTTAATGGTACTTGGAACCCATTACACATGGACGCACATTCAGTGCTGTTGGAAAGTGCCCCACCACCGCCAATTTTTTTTTTTGTCTGCGTATTTGCCACATTAAATGCTTCCAGATCTTCTGTAATGCAAGACAAGATGGACCTGAGGAACCTGGTTTCTATGTTTTATGCAAATTTCTTGTTTGGTTTTGTTTGGTTTCTTCTTTGGTTTTGTTGGAAGGTCAGAAACTACAAGTACACTACAGGCCAGAAGTTTGGAAGCAAGGCCAATACAGGTCAAAAATTTGGAAGCAACTTCAAGTTTCTGTTCACAATGCCTTTCTTAAAAATCAGTCTGAAATCTATGGATTTTTGGATGTATTTACTGCATGATTAGACTTTTCTTTCATTGATTTGCACAATTTTCCTCCATTTACCTTCAGGTACTGTATACATTGATGTTACCAGACCGTTGCTGAATAAATGTTAACAAAAGAAAGGAGGGGCTCAGTTTTTGGGTTGAGTAGATTTGCAAGAGTCACAACTTCAGTGAAAAAGTCAAAAACAGATCACAGTTTGCATTATTTACTTCATGTCGTGGTTTACAGCCCACCGGATGCCAACGAAAATCCGGTGGGCACTAGGACCATGGTCCTAGTAATATGGGCCTGATAATTGAGTAAAAATATATTCTGATAAGTGACTCTTCATATAATAATCATGTTTATTTTGTTGCAAAGTATGCCAATGAAACTATAATCTTTTTTGGTAAAAATTTGATCTTGTGTGACAAATATGCAAAAAATACAAGAAATCAGGAAGTAAAGAAATACTTCTCAAAAATGTTCACACTCCGTATGGGACATCTGATATTAGAGCACTGAGACTTGCATGAATACAAACCGAGAGCTGGGATCTGACTCGGTCCCCCACGCATCCATCTTCTGCACACCTCCCTGCCCAAACATGCCGTCAGGCCGTGTTTGGGAGGCCAGTTACGGAAAACTGGAGTGGCACATTTCACACGCCGTGGGGGCCGGCGTCGCCTGACCGAAATGCGGAGCGAAAACGAAACTGTCGTCACAGCGCACAGGGGCCGATCGCTTTACCGTCAGCGCTGGCTATCAAAGGGAGAGGTGCCAGGTCTAATCGTCCAGTGGGGAGGCACAGTTGCAGACACACTCCCATGTTCTCTGTCGGAGTCTCGTTCTCCAAGCCCTCCCTACGCAGTCTCCCTTCGTCTCCTCCGCCAAGGTCAACTCTTAATCACCTGCATTTCGAAAAGGATGGCCTTCCTGCAGTACTGCAAATCACAGAAATAATGTCATTTTTGTCAAAGCTAAACCGAGAGGACAGCCCTCCCCTGGCCTGATAATCTCTGCGGTTGGATCATTTGGAAGTTCACTTTTCTTTCTTGAAAATTTATGGTGTAAAATCACAAATAATTGATTTGGTCATTTATTACCCAAACATTCTGTTACTGAAGTCGAAATCATGACTGGCTGCTGAAAGCGATGGAGTTCCAGGATGTGCGCAAAGACCTCTGAAAGGTATTCCCAAAAATACCTCTTTCAAGGTTTTAGAGGAGACTCACTCAGTTACATGAATCAAAACAGGTAATGAGTGACGTTAATGCACTGTAAATATTTTGCAGATAACATTCGTTCACTGTTGCCACTCTACGCTACTGCAGTTCCAATAGCAGTACTTAGTTCAGTTGAAATTAGAGTTTCACTTCTTCCTGATCCAGCTCAAACCATAAACTACTGTTCCGCTGTTTTTAATTTAGCCGAAGGGGAAAAATTCCTGCATCCTACAATTTCAACAGAAACATTTACAGAGACCCCCAATCCAACGATTACATCTGTAGTTTTTCGTTACTTTCTTCCCCTTCTAAAGTCAACAGCTAACGCAAACAGTTCGGCTTCAATGCATCGCGACACTGTGCACGCCAAGAACCGCTCAGAAGGTTTCCAAAACGAAGTCTGCGCCTGACCCACCATTGCACTGAAGTCCAGGTTCAAGGCTTAGAAGGAATCGCGAAACAAAATAAAAATAAGTTGGAGAAAGAAAATAAATAAATAAATGTTTTGAGAGCCCTCTTGTGTTTACCTTTCCAATTTCAACCAATTTGTCTCAATGGTTCGGTCAGGTCGCTGAAACCCTATACACACTGTCAAAACGTAGCATAATATGACTGATCTCCCTCATTTTGTCCAGTCCAAATTTGGCGCTCGTTTCTAAATTGTGTACCCTTTCCATGGCGCCACACCAAGCTTCCCTGCATTTAATTAATTTCCTTTTATATACACTATTACGGTCAGCCGCACCTTTAAACACAATGTGTTCCTATGTGCTAACTACCTGGCTTCTTATTTGCCTTTCACTTCAGTTTCACCTCGGCAGGCCAAACTTACCTTTAAACTTGACCAGAGGCCTTAAAAAGTGAACAGAGGCGAGGTTACGAAGGGGAAAAAAAGAAATCAATTTGTTCAAATCTGATAAACGATTGAAATTGTGGCCATTTAAGCTGCAATTTTGCAAGTAACATTGGGCAAAACCTCCTTCAAAGAGGAATAATAGGGAGCAGTGATTTTAACGCAAACTGACCCATTACTCTGGCTGATTTATTCCAAGGGTCATTTCTAGTGGAAAATAGGGGGAAAAAGAAAAAAACTTGGGAGGCTGGAAGGAAAGTGGTGCAGGAAGGGGGTTGGGACATTTTTACACAAGTGTACTGCTAATATTCAAGCAGGACGAATGAACGAATGACAGGGTTCTAAACTAGATTGGCCCATTTGTTCCAGCTCCTTAAAGAAGAGGAAACGCTTGCCTGACTCTCACCAGCATTCAAATACAACCCCAATTCCAAAATAGTTGGGATGAAGGGTAATTTGCGAATAAAATCAAATGCAATGCAATGCAATGACTTTCAGATCACATGAGCCAATATGTTATTTACAATGGAACATAGATAACATTTCAAATGATGAGACTGGGACATTCTACATTTTTATCCGCAAAATGAGCTTATTTCAAATTTTCTGGCTGCAACAGGTCTCAAAAAAGTTGGGACACAGGCAAAAAACAATAAATATATAAGAGAATCAGCTGAAAGAACATTTAGCAAGTAATTAAGTTAACTGGCATCAGGTGTGTAACATGATTGGCTATAAAAGGGATGTCTTAGAGAGGCTGAGTCTCTAAGAAGTAAAGATGGGCAGAGGCTCTACAACCTGTGAAAGGTTGCGTAAAAAAATTGTGGAATACTTTAACAAGAGGCCCATGGGTCTTAACGGTCATCTGAGTTGTATAAAAACTGATATTAATGATGTCAATGAACGAAGTATACCCAAAAGTATCATTTTTCTATATAAAGTATAGTAAACTTCACCCCTTCCCAGGGGCAAACATGGAGCTTAAGGGTCATGAAGTTAACAATTTTAATAAAGCACCTCAAGAGCTTTCCATCCATGAAGAGTATTATTTTCCAGCATATCTGGGTCTGGAAAAGAAGATTTGGAAAATTTCAGCCAATTTGACCACTTTTAGCCCCGCCCCTCTTAGCACCTGGGGGTCGGCACCATATAATTCACAATTTTGGTGAATATTTGACCAAGGAAGGTTCCCACGAAATTTCATTGAAATCGGATCAGTGGTTTCTGAGAAGTCAAAAATGTAAATTGTTTATCGACGCATGACGCATAAAGCGCGACGAACGACCACAATGGACGACGATGGACAAAAGGCGATGAGAAAAGGTCACCTTGAGACTTCATCTTAGCTCAGGTGACCTAAAAACAATGTGCCTCGTATCAAATTGCAAAGGCTTTGAAGGTCTCATCATCAACAGTGCATAACATCATCAAAAGATTCTGAGAAACTGGAAAAATCTCTGTGCGTAAAAGACAAGGCCGAAGACCTTTACTGGATGCCCGTGATCTTCAGCAGACACCACTGCATTACTCACCGGCATGATTCTGTCATTGACATTACTAAATGGGCCCAGGAATACTTCAAAAAACCACTGTCTGTAAACACAGTCCGCAGTGCCATCCACAGATGCCACCTAAAACTCTATCATGCAAAAAGGAAGCCATTGTTGAGCATGATCCAGAAGCACCGCAGTGTTCTGTGGGCCAAGGCTCATTTAAAATGGACAGTAGCAAAGTGGCATAGTGTCCCGTGGTCAGACGAGTCCAAATTTGACATTCTTGTTGGAAATCATGGGTGTCCTGTCTTTCGGGCTAAAGAGGAGAAAGACCACCCCTCCTGTTATCAGCGTTCAGTTCAAAAGCCAGCATCTCTGATGGTACGGGGATGCATTAGTGCGTATGGCGTGAGATACTTGCATGTTTTAAAAAGCACCATGAATGCTGAAAGGTATATAAAGGTTTTAGAGCAACATATGCCCCCTCCAGACAACATCTATTTCAGGGAAGGCCTTGTGTATTTCAGCAGGACAATGCAAAACCACATACTGCAGCTATTACAACAGCAAGGCTTCCTAGTAAAAGAGTCCTTGTGCTGAACTGGCCTGCCTGCAGTCCTGATCTTTCACCGATTGAGAACATTTGGTGCATAATTAAATGAAAAGTTCATCAAAGGAGACCCAAAACTCTCCAGCAGCAGGAAGCCTGTATTAAACAAGAGTGGGATCAAATTCCAATGGCTAAACTCAAGAAACTTGTCTCCTCAATGCCGAGACGCCTCCACTCTGTGTTAAAAAGAAGAGGGGATGCTACACCATGATAAACAGGCCCCTGTCCCAACCTTTTTGAGAACTGTGGCAGCCATCAAAATTGAAATTAGCTCATTTTGAGGAAAAAATTGGAAAATTTCTCAGTTTTAACATTTGCTATATTATCTCTGTTCTATTGTGAATAAAACACTGCCTGGTGTGATTTGAAAGTCATTGCGTGTTGATGAATTGGGGTTATAGTACAGAGCAAACATTACAGACAAAAATCTGGCTTGAGGTGCCATATTGTAAAAATCCTGTAGCCTATAATCGCAGAGCTTTCAGCCAAGACTTTAATCTTTGTCTTCCTGATATCTGTATAGAAAGCCAAAGCAAATTATCCACTATTTTAAATATTTTGCAGGTAAGAAGTATTGCCGTTGAATGTCAATTAAAAGTACCTAGCTTGTTAGGCACTTCATTCATTTTATTTACTGCCAAGTCAATGTAGTCTTTACGACGGTAAGGTCACCAAGGCAGCTAGTTAGCTGGTGACCATAAACAATCGCTGGCATTTGCTTTTAGTCAGCGGTGTATTCATGGAATGGCTAATTAGCTAGCTAGCACACAAACACAATTTTCTCCATTTCAGTTGTAAATTTGCACTTCTACAATAACTTATGCGTGAAATGTTTTACCACAGCCCTTCACATGAATATTGCTGCAAAACGAGGCCGCACATCTCGGCATGTTAATGATGATATTAACTTATTTGAAATTGGCCTGATACGAAACCATCCATTTTAATGAAGAGGTTGGGTGTGTCAGTATGGCAGGTGCTTCACTTTTTGCAATGTACATATGATGGGTTGGGGGGAGTAACTTGGCTTCCTGGGAAATGTAGTTGGAAATGACTGTAATTAATACTGTTGCGAGGGAAGTGGTCTCCGATGTATCGTTGGGAGAGAAGAAGAAACATGGCAACAGGACAAGCTAAGCAGTTGTGGTCGAAGAAATCAGGCAGGGTGTGGGAAAGGGTGGCAGATCAGGTTCAGCAGACTTGTCTGCATGCAAATTACCCATGAGGCCCAAGGAAATGACCAGGACCAGCACTCAAAGAATCTTGTGTTATATCATAAATCTGGGCATCAGAAGCGAAGACAGTTTTCATGATGTCATTCACGCTCAATTTCCAACAGCGGACCAGGTTTTGATTAAGGCAGTAAATCTCTCAAAAACCCTAATCCCCCACAATCAGTCATAGCCAGTTATAGACACTATTCTAACAGTGTGCTATACAAGACTATAATATTTAATATTTTAGGGGTCACGACCTCCACCCTATCAAAAACATAGCAATAAGCCCCCTCCCCAAATAACATTGATCTATGTGTCAGTCATAAAACATTCTTAACATCACTGCGATTTGTAACAACAGTTTTATGTTCAGATCAGCTTCATGTTGGCTGGCTGAGAGCCATGTACCATATTTTAATAGGTTTTTAGTTTTAAAGACATATATGCTGTATCAAATGAATAATTTTTATATAATTTTTCAACCAATTGAACCCATCCAGTCAAAGACCATGTTTATAGAAATTAAATCCTAAATGTTTTTGTCTGGAAGGCAGCGGTCATGTCACAAATCAAAACTACATATGCAATCCAGTCAAACCCGTCCAAACCGTTCAATCATCCCGTAGAACCAATCAGCTCATATGTTGAGGTATAAGCATTCAGTCTTCACAAAGCACTTAAAATGCAGTTACCAAACTGCCGTACATTAAACCCTCAAGTTACAACTGATTGTGATTCATGACCTTGCTGAAGTCAAGGTTGTCTGTAGAGCCATGTCTGCATTACTGAACAAATTCTGTTCAGCTGGACAGAATTAAGAAAATCCATACAGCGCAGAATTTATTTAATACTTCAAATAGTCCCGCAGACAGATCGTATTTCAGCAAATTCAGAAGGGAACTGTCACTTGAAGAATTTCGAAATTATGCTGTTATGTATGAATAACATATTCGTGCTACATGCTAAATCATAGGTTTGAGAAATCAATTGACGCTTTATGGGGAAGGGAGAATATATTTTAATGTTGTTCTTTCATTCCCAATGACAATAAAAAGAAGAGGACTAATTTGAAAACTGTATTATGGTCATCCTCTATTTTTACTTTAATTGAGGCGCCTATTTCTGTTTATTTATGTACATTTGTGGTAAAATCTTTAAGCAGAAATTAAGACTGTACAAGAAAATCTGACTTATTTACTGTTTCCACCAAACAAGCTCCATTCTCAGGTTTTGCAAAATGTCTGAAAGTCAGTCCCTTTCTGTGCTGTTATTGGTTAAGTGTGGTGCAGGTGGTTTGGGGGATTTCTTACCCTAATTCTCCACCATCTCTCAAATTACATTTGGACGCAATTAAGTGTAATATGGGATGTCAAAAACTCTGCTTTCTTCTGAGGTATCCACCGCCTTGTGTTTGTTCAGTAGATACATTGTGGCATTTTGGTTTCCCTGCGTGTAGCAGGGAGATATCAAATCAGGCGTACGTGACCGCGGATGGCAGCCTCGGTTGCGGCGCCAAAATTACAGCACGACAAATTCTGTTAGCTGCCTGTCGGAGATGCCCAACAGCAAGGACGCACTGCGTCTGGAAAGAGGAAGGACCACAGATGGAATTCAATGTAGGTCTTGCAAGCAAAGAAAAAAAGGTTCTGAGTCCTGCAACTGACTTTAGGTTCTTCAAACGTGACTGGCTAAAATGAGGAGATTGATTGCTACTTGTGATTAGAGTGGCAGACTCTCGTTCCAGCTAATTTCACCTAATTATTGAATGGAATGTTCCATTACTTCTGAAAAAGAAAACTAAAAGAGCTTGGTCAGGCAAAGGAGGAATACTAACAAGATGGTTGTCCTTGTGGTTGCTAAGCTACCCTCACTGCGACAAATACTGCCCCTTAATGTCCTGAACGCACTGCATCAAGCAGTCGTGTGAAGTTACCCGGGTTAAACACCTGTGTTCCAGAAGAGTGGAGCAGAAAAGCTTATGGTATGGATAAAGAGACGTTTTTCGAAGTTCTCGGGCGATTCAAAAAGATGGCCGCCACATCAAGGCCATTTCCCTTGCCAACTGCACTGAAGGACCAAATCTCCTCCTGTGCAGAGCTGTACATTGAGTCCAGGAGTTTGAGAGAAACGCCCAAATCATTGCTGAAAATGGCAGCCATCTTATGCAATTCGGTGTCAAAATAGCAGAACCCTTGGTGCGGCCTCCCCCCGCCCAGCGGAGGAGCGGACAGTGGGGCGAGCTCTGAGGTGGGGGTGTTGCTACATTGCGTAAAAGTAGACTGGCGGACATGGCAATGAGCGGGTGAGCCCAGTCCTGGTCGAGCGGTTGCCAAGCAGGGGTGGCTGGGCGGAGTCGGGAGGTGGTGCAGGTGGTGGGCAGGCTGATGTTCTGACACGCTCTGGGCAGGCCAGGTCCCTCACCGCTTGTCCCCCTCCCCACAAGAGCCAAGCGGCACGGTGTCTGAGAGCGGCGATTAAGGAACGATAACAGTGCCAAGTCAAACACCAAGAAACAAGCGCATTTCAGCCAAGTGTGTGCGGGTGTGTGTGTGTGTGTATGTGTGTGTGTGTGTGCGGGTGTGTGTGTGTGTGCGCGCCTGCAGTTTTCACTGCTTTTGTCTCGCTGCAGAGTGTGAACATGCTGAATCAATTTGTGCGAACAAATTCTGCCGTCCTGCCGAGGATGTTAAACTCAGCCTGTTACATAAACGTTGCGTCAAGCTGGCGGGAGCGCAGGCATGGGCCGTGCGGACCAGCGACTTGACAAAACTGTTCTTTCGCGTCCGTGGCTGCGGTTCACATTGATTTTCGGTCGCGCCCTGAACTCTTGCATCACAATAGAGGCAGTTAGGGGGTTGAAGGTGGTAGGGGGGCGGAAATTAAATCCACCGCACCCCTCCCCCCACCCCCCCATCCAAATCTCCATGTTCCCACCTCTGCTTATGACGCACTCTGTGTTCTTGAGAACTCTCTTATCAGAATTCAGAGCCGGGACCACACATCTCTGTCACAGACCGAGGTACTTTAGCCATTGGGCCAAAGTCCACCCGGAATACTGCTACAACATCCAGGCTGCAAGATTACTCCGATAAACAGTCCATCAGCTGATAGGCATAATTAATATTGCCCTCATTGAAGTGATTCCAGGTAAAGACCTCTTGCCAATAATCTATAAGTGGGCAGTAATTCTGGGTTGAATATCAAATGGAGGTTAATATCATGGCTACAGGAACACAACAGCTGATGGGACCTTCAGAGAGAAACCTGTCATCTTATCAGTCTGGCTTGTGCAGTATAATCTAATGCATCCCCTGTATTTTCTCCAATCCAATTTCATAAAACAAAAATAATGGAACAAAGTCATTTTCCCGCTGAAATATGCATCTGCAGCCACAATAGCAATATTTGATTCGCAGTCGAGGCGCTGGAAAGATTTGTGACCTCCTGCCAATCATTAAACTTAATATTGAACACCAGTTACACCTTTAAAGTTTTTATCTCAGGCAAATGATAAAATCTCTTCCACAGAGTAGAAAACTCATTCATTTCCTCTGAAAAACCTGTAGCACCCAAAAATCATGAGTTTGTATTGACAAATTCCACTTCAAACAGGAAGCACTGACATCATTCTCACATTGCATGAGTACACCACACTGACAATTGGCACGACCAAAACACTTCCTTCGTACTGGGAAATTTTTTTTTTTGCTTTATTTGTGAATTATTTCCTTGCCATTTGAAGCAAAAACAACAAAAAAAGAAAGCAACGATAAAACCAAAGAAGAAGGATGTGGCACAAACCATGAACAAATAAGAGCAGTGCAATAAAGTTACTAACCTTTTTATGACACCTACGACAGACAGCACTGCACTGTATTCAGCCACAGATTTTTTTGCTGCAACTCATGGCTTCTCTAAGAGATGCAAATAAAAAAGTGAGAGGCATAAATTTCAAAAGACGCCACCCCAAGGTGCACAGACATACATCTACTTTTGACCCGACAAATATCGTGCAGCTTAGATTCCTCAACCGAAAAGAAAATAAAAAAACAGTATTCTCCAAATGCTGGCAAGAGAACAGGTCTGAAGGACGTCAGACGGCGATGTTTACAAATCTCGTCAGGAACAAGCTTTCAATGGATGTCCGAAGAGGAAAACAGAGTCTAAGTGCTTACCTCCATAAACAAATTAGGATTTATTAAATACACACTTGTCGTACTCGCCCGGCAATTTACGTGCCTGTTTATTTGTACAACATTAGCAGAACAAGATCTCAGCAGCACGGCCTGCCCCCTATAGATAGATATCATTAAATACAAAAAATGTAGCGGAGACTGCCTCCAAAATACACAGTTTAAATTCCGAGCATCTCTCTATCCCAATAGTCTATCTAAGGTCAATAAACAGCCACTGACTGACAAGTCAAACTGTTTAATTTTGCCAGCTTTGTGTAAACCAATCACATTCTGCGTCCAGCTGAGAGGCTATGTCTCCAGCTACAGTAAGTTATCTTTCTGCAGCTAGTTAGGCGGAGAAGTTTCACACTTATTTCTTTTAAAACTCCATTCAAAAGCTCGCTGGAAACATTGACCGGCATGCTTAATCATTTCGGACAGACAAATAGGTTCACTTAAGGAGTCAGTCTGGACATCTTATTCAACATTTAGTCTAGGAATTAGAGGGTTCGGCTTGCTTTTTCAAAAGGCTGGTGCATAATGGGGTGACCC
The DNA here is from genome assembly GCA_029721435.1 of Gymnothorax reevesii. NCBI lineage: Eukaryota > Metazoa > Chordata > Actinopteri > Anguilliformes > Muraenidae > Gymnothorax > Gymnothorax reevesii. Next base: position 12,965,383 of record CM056584.1, on the reverse strand, counting down.
TGAATCTAGCTGATCAAGCAAGAATTGAAGTTAGATATAAAATCTAAGCGAGAACTAGAAAAAATACTGAAAATGAAACTACATAAGCGCAAAAAGTAAGGAGGTAACATAATAAGTACATATGATGTATAAAGTGAAGCTTTGTCGCAATGACAAAGCAAGATGTTCATAATTAAGTCAATTCTTGAAGGGCCTATTTGGTCTCACTCTGGCAAGAATGGACTTAAATATACTGTAACAGTCTCTTTCCCTCTGTAAGAGTTTAATCAACTCTGAGCGATTTGCTGTGCAGTACAATCAGTGAATGTAAAGAACATGCATGTTTGAGGACTGTCTGTATGAGTGCCTGTGTGTGCGAGTGCAAGCGAATCTGCCTGCTCATGCCCAAATGTATGTGTATGAACTGCCACCTAAAACAAGTAAATTCAACATAAAAAATTTAATGCAAACAGTTGGTTTGAAAAACATTTAAACTGGAGAGGAATGGATTTGTCCATTTTGTCATTGTAAAAAAAAACTTTCAGTATAGATTGTGTGACTGATTGAAAAGCGGAATACAAAAATATATCTGAGGATGTGAGAGAAAAAGGTGATTGCAGTCACCCAATCAAACTTCAGACTCCTGCGGTACTGTGGGGAAGAACTGGAGAGAAGCAGGCAAGCTACCATTTTGCTGGCGAGGGGGCATGATTTTGGCTAAAAATGCATTATTTAAGTTCATTCAACATAAAAATATTAGTAAAACCAATGCCCAAAAAATAGTCCAATACCGTAAACACTGATGGACCAAATAATGAATTCACATTTATAACATTAAATATAAAATAATAATTATCAATAATTATTAAAATTTAAATAATATTATCAATTATTCAATCCAGTTTTTTTTATATTAAGTACAATGTTGTCAACGGTCTAACGGTTTGTGAGTGATTGTGCGTGTGTGTGTGTGTGTGTGTGTGTGTGTGCGCATGCATGCGCATGCATGTGCTTAAGTTTGCTGGCATCTGCTCGTCTGAATTCGTCGCCTGGCGCTTTCACCTTTGGCAGCTTCTGTACCGAATTACATGGTGCTTTGAGAAACACAACATGGGGCTTGTAAGGTGAAAAGTATTAAAATACTTGGTTTTCATTCAGCTTGAAGAGAGCATGGCTGTGATGGAGAGACAGATTGAGGGCCTGTATCCCGCACGTTAGAGCAAATGCTGCCCTTGGCCCAGAAGCCACGACACGACCACAAATAATAGATCTGAAATGGACATGAGAGTAGGTCTCATGCACGAGTTCATATGAAAACATCATTTATTTGAGGGGAAGCTTGCATGACATTTGAATGAAAGCCGTTACCTACTAGAAATACAGTCAAAATCTGGGCCAGATCACAATGACTGGTATGAGATGAATAGATTATTGAAAATATATTAAAATATATACATAAATATGTATATGTACTGAACAGCAATAGAAACGCAAGTTAATTAAAGGCAGACTGGAAAATGAGTTTGCATGTAATTATTTTAGTAAATCAAATTTATTACCAGCGCGTGCACACTTAAACTCCTTTCATCAAACTGTTCTTTATTTTGTGATCACTTTGACTGAATAACCATAAGAGTACATTAACTAACTAGCTAACTTGCATTTCTTTTGTTGCTCAGAGTGTGTGTGTATATATATATATATATATATATATATATATATACAGTACAGTATATTTATTAGTTCTAAATATATTTTAGATGCATTATTATCTGCAAATATACTTTGTTTCTATATACATATATTTACAGATATATTTAAATGTATATTATACGCAAATATGTGAATTTATCTGTGAAGAGTGTCAAGAATATTTCTGAAAGTAATGGACTCATACAGATACCAAAAAGACACAACAATGATCAGCCAACAGGGGCACAGACTGAAATACCACATTCAGCAGCATTTCAGTGATTTCGATCAGAAACCCAAATTTTGAACATTGAATCTTTTAAAGAATCATCAATGCATTTATGATATTTGCAATAGTTGGATAAATGATGTCTGATTAATATACAGCATGTGACATCAACTGATTGTGCATTGGATACAATTATTTAATCGGTCAAAATACAAAGCAATGCCACGAGCAGCCACTTTTAATTTCTTTAAAGAATCTTTTTTTTTCAGCGCAGCTTCTGGTAGTGGATGCAGCATAACAATGCAATTCATCAGATTCACATACACCAGATATGTGCAGATATGGCCGTATGAACAAGGGGCTCGTCCAAAGCATCTCTGCAACAAGCTGCATACTGGGCACAGCCAAGCTGAACAGGCAGCCTGGGTTTCTGAGCAGTGAGAGAGTGAGGATATTCAACATGTCTTATGCCAGCAACGGACAGAGAACAGGCAGCTTCACGGTCCGAAGAGTCAACTGTGAGCTACAAACTTTAGAAGGCTTTTAAGTGGGTAACAGCAGGATGATTTGTGGAGTCGGGTAGAAGAAAATTGCAATTTTTATGCCCCCGCCATAAATAGCAGGGAGCATACAGGGCTACGCTTGTCCGTCCATACAGGGTTCATCATGTTGATCGAGGTATAATTTATCCACTTCTCAAAAACTGGTTAACAGAGTTCATTAAACTTATACATGTGTCTTGTAAGGACACTAAAGGTGGCCATAACCCGTATCTGATTTTTACAAATTTTGATGATTTTTCTGGTGTTTGAACTTAAGTAAATTCTGTGAAGTTTCCCTCTACCTCTCCTGTAGTAGGGGGAGTAGTTCATCCACTTTCTCTCAAAAACTGCTTCATTTAATTCATTAACCTTAACATATGTATTTTGTTGGGATCAAAAAGTGGTGCATCTCATTTGTTTCTGAATTTTTTGAAAAAAATTGACAAATTTTAGCGTGTTTCAACCTATGTACAATTTATAGAGTTTCCCCGATTTGAGGGCGTCTGAGCCCCATTTCCATTTTAAATTTGCTTCCTGAGGTTTTTACGTACAGGCCGTTGTTAAAGCAAGACTCAAACATGACGACGTATCAAACCAATGGACATCCGACCCAATTTTAGGAATTGTAATAATGTGTGGGTGTCATGTAGAGAGTGAGAGTGGGGTTTGATATAATGAGATAATTTCACACTTTTTCATAGCAGATGAAAACATGCCATTTGCTAGCTTTTCAACCAGACCTCTCAATTAGGAAATCTTTCCTCACGTCCACTGTAAAGCATCATGTTACGCATTACAGACACAAAAAAAACATACATTCCCATGTGCGCACAAAAGTGTGTCTCTATGTGTACGGAGCAATACTGGAATGAGCAAAATACACTTTGTGCTACCAGCCATTTTTATAGGCTGCAGTTTTCTTTTTCTAATTTGGCCCAAAAGAACGTCAGGTAGAGAGGGCGTGTGTCAGAGCTTCGAGGCGTACAGACGCCAGCACTTCCTGCGTCTAAGAGCCTCAGAATTAATGCAGCCAATAAAAAATTCAGGGCGAGAGCTTATGTCAACAATCACAGTAGCTCATAAATATAAAGCGACCACGGGCAGACAGCAGTATATTTTGGGCGACTTGATCACTCCATTTTAACTGGCATAAGGTGCCACTGAATTCATGTCGAGGACAGCGAGTTTAGACAGACAAATATTACAAATACAGGTACCCTCTCCACACCACACTTCCAAAAAGGAACTTTAAATAGAAATAGCTGTTCATATCTCCTAGAAAGATCCCATTGCCTGATGAACCACAAGAAGCCTTCCTTGTGAGGTGACTATAATTATATTTAAAATGGGTTTCAGGCTTACATGTGCGGGTGAATATATTGAGAGACTGACTAAGTGACTGTAAGGCTGACTTGGATACTTAATATACTGTGTTTATTGGGCCGGCTGGCATAACAACGATCATAGTTCCATAACAAAGCCAGCAATAACCAAAGCAAAGTATTCACAGTGTTGCTGCAAAGCATAAAGCTAATGCTTTCATTTCCTCCTGAGTCAAAATTAGGGACAAACTAATCCAATTCAGTCCAATGTTGTGACCTCTGAGGTCATTTGTTTCTGTACCTGTGACCAGGGACAGAAAAGCCACATTTCCAGTCCTATAACTAATAAATAAATTCATAAGCAAATAACCTGGTGATGTGCTCCGGAGATGCAGTTGTGCAAAAGACAACTCCAGTTTGTGTGGGGTCTCTCTGTTACCACACCGCGGTGTAAGCATTACATCGCTGGTCAAACCACACCGCTGAAAGCTCCCTGAAATGCAACCCCCTTTTTTTTGTAACGGTTCAGTCTGGGAAGTGTAACAGTGCAGCGCACTCGGTGGGAGTGTTCTGTTACCGTAACCGCCGCCGTGGTTAAAGCTAGCCATTTAGCTCAGCTTGAATTGAACCGACTATCCTCTGGCACGGCACCGCTAGCCAAAGGTGGTCAAACATTAACCCGCCGTGCCAAAGTAAAACCCAGCAGGCGTGAGAGGACAGAATGGGGGGAAATCCACGCCATTTCCAGTCTGAGCATGTGAGAGAGTCAACCGAGACACTTTCCTGGCTCTCCGCGCCAGCAATTGCAGGTACTGGACTTTGTCACGGGTGGCCTGAGCCGAAGAGAAATTAATAAATCTTCGCCTGGTTTCCTTAACTCGTTTCAGGGTAACCGTTGCCACATGTCCAGTATCTCGGGTAATGTTTTCCATGCTCCCACGACAAAGGCTGCCGCAGAGGAAGAGGCGGCCAAATGTGGCGTGTTTCAGTTTCGTGTTTCTGCCTCAACGCGACACGACTGCGATACCGCGCCCCCGCTTAACTCTGATTTACGGTCATGCGCTTCCACCAAAAAGCTCATATTCTGTAAGGACGTGTTTACATGTCGAGGTAGTTTTTTTACAGAAATAATGTTTATTCATTTGGTACGCACTCTTGGTCCTAAGCAACTTCCTGTGCTTTATGTCAAACTGCATCCAATGCAAATTACCAGGACACCAGGCTTCGGAGGGAACAGACTGCCAAACGGCAGAAATGCAGCGCAGAGCTGCTCAGATGTCCTCATTGATACAGACCCACTCAAATAACATTTGGTTTTATGCAGATTGAAAGCAGAAATGTGTATGCTGAGAATCTATAAGTCTGTGCAGGAGAGAAATAATTATGGGATGCAAATTCTGTGGGAAGTTGCAGCTGTATGATTCTGCTCTGTGGTGTCTGCAGATGCCGCTACACAATTGTTAAGTCGATGAATATCTTCACTGATTTATTTCCTTTTCTTGCCCTTCCTCCAACCCAAGAGCACAAAGCTCATTCTGTCGCAATCATGTCACCCCCTCACGAGCGTCACCCGAGTCAGACCACCACGGCGCGTCTTCCGACCAACGAAATCGCCTGAATCATCAACGGAAGAGACAACAGCAGCCAGGAAAAGTGCTGAACGCCACCACAAACACACGCCCCCAAAATGTACACAACACACTGCCGGCGTGCGCCATCTCCAGCGAGTCAGCTACGTTGCCGGAGCGCTTGCGAGTTTCTCGGCTCCCCATGCCTGAGCGACACCTCGACGCAGCCGCCGAATAAATACGCGCATTTCAGGGCATTCGCCCACCCCTCGCTGGTTGCCGTTAACAAGCGAATAAAGGGCTCTTTAACGGCGAAGGGAGTCACTTTTTGGCCCCGTATCGCGGGGGCCGCGAACACGGCGAGATGAATGTGCCCGGGACTGAATGAGGGCGCAGCTGGGTCCGAGGCGGGGGTCGCCGTGACAGGGGGTACAAGGCGAGCGCCTCTCTCCCCTCAGTGAGAGGGGACAAAAGGAGGTCTTTGTTTGGACCCAGGTGTTGGTTGGATCCACTCCCGAACGCAGCCGGCACGCATTGTGCGGCCCTGATACATTATGCATGCGGCAGACCACTGCCGTCATCAGCATCCTGTCAAAAACCAGAGACAGACAGCCAGCCCAGTCCAGCGCGCAGGAATCAAAAACCCAAAAAAATGGGGCATTGGGTGGCAGGCGGGGAGTGTTGGTGGCCAGGGGCGAGGGGGGTAGAGTTAGAGTTTGTTTGGACGAATGTTATGAGCAGCGCATTACTTGCAGGTTGCCAATTTCCATCTAAGCCGCAGTGCCAGCATGCTCTCCTGCTGCGAAGCTATGATAGCTATTCCACTAATTACATTTTTCCATCCTTAATAGATCGGCTATCCCACGGTTAAGACGAAATTAGAGTCCAAAGGACTTGTTTTGAGAATGTTGTGAGGCACGTCTCCGAAATGGCTTTGAGGCTACAAATGACTACCGAGGGACCAAAATGACTGGGTTAGTAATTGCCGCCTTGATATTTATGTTGAGAGAGACGTCTCATTTTCGCCCCACTTAGAAAGCAGTGAAGCGCAATCCCGGAGGATTACTGCGCTCGGGAGTTTACAGGAACCTTGTCTCCCACTTTTTCCTTAGCAGTTCAGCGTGGGATCGATGCGGCACAATTAAACCATTAAGTTCCATTACGGCCCGGCAACATGACATTATCTACACCAGCGGCGCCCATGGGACACCCCCGCAGCCACCCCGTCCGCACCACCGACTCACCCCCGCCACCCCACGTCCCCAACAACGTCTCCACGATCTCGATTGCCGCGGTTTCAAAACTGGCTCCTGGGGTTTGGGGCAGCAAGACATGGACGTAGATAATAGACCCCCAACGATACCCTAGAGGCAAGACTATATGGGGTAGAGAGTGACGCTCAACAGAATCTCAAACTTTACACAGTAGTGTCCTGTTATATGGCTGAAAAAGTGACCACATGACTGCAGGCAAGAGAGCGTAGTCCTCTAATTTATAAACTGTTTTTCTGTAAAACTGCAGAAATGACAGCACAAGAACACTGCAGCGGACAGAGACCGAGACAGATAGAGTGAGGGAGAATTAGGGAGAGATTAAGTCTGGGTTTTATTCAAACTTTACACAAAATGTGTCACCCCTCCTGAACCAGACCTCTCCGGAGCGATCGACCATCACCGAGGGGCTCCCCGAAGGCTTGGACTTAAGTGGTGCACAAAAAAAAAAAGAAGCATATATCAGGCAAATCTATGCGGTCATACATGGTGACAGAACTCAGAATGGGTTTCACTGGTGGTGCGGTTGCACTTTTTGACAGGCCGGACCAAAAAGAGTCGAGGTTAATTCAAAGGTGGAGCCGACAGTAACAGTTCATCAAGAAACAGAATATAAGGTGAACATAACTCCATCACCGACACCTAAAGGCCCCCAAACCCTGAAGATGCTTTTACAGGCTTTCCGTGTTCATAAATTCATACACACAGACAGTCTGTTGGGTTGCATTACGTCATGACATGGGGGGCGTGCTTCCCTACCTTGAAAAAAATGTGTTTTCAATTCGTCGATTCCTTTTTATTCTTTTTCAACTTAAAAAAAATTAAATTTGGCAGTAAGTCCTTTTTGTTTTTTGTTATTTTACAATTTTACATTATCCTCAAATTGTTTAGATTTAATAACCAGGTGAGTGAACAGAACCGCTGTCCTCACCAATTCCATCTGTCTACACATTTATTACCTTGTTCATAGGGAATAATTTTTTCATACATTAAGTAAAATTACATTTTTAAGCAATCCAACAGATTACAAGTGCTAAGGCATGACATTTATTACAAGGAGACACTTACTAGTCATGGTTAATATTGCTACTAATGACTAATCTGAACAAATAGAAGCAAATCACTGAAAGTATGTCATTAAGAACAGTATTAATCCCAAAATAGTTGGGGAGAAATTGTGGTTGGAATGAAAATCAGCATATAGTGTGTAACCAGTGGGTGGCTCAAGAATGACAGCTTTGTTGCATTTTACTGCCAAGAACATTGTAATACATGATTATTTCTAGAAAGGCGAAGACATGTCTTCTGAATTTCATCAGTTAAAAAGCAATAAAGATTTTCAAGAAATGGAAAAACAGATTTATAAAGCAGAAGCAGTGATTACATTCAAAGCCTGGATTTGATGCCAACTGTGATATCTCTGCTTAGTGTCACTGCTGAAAGTTTTCTGGAAAAAGATGGTTCTAGAAACTGGGGCCCGTGGAAAATTGAGGGAAACACCATAAATAGCCCAATGATTTGAGGAAAACCACAGCTGCACTGCATGGCATGTTTGAGCAGCCAACAATGTTGCCATGGAAATAAAGATTCTCAGACTGATCATAATATGTAAATTTTAGTTTCCAACAAAAAAACACCCCATAATTTTAAAATACAATTTAACACACAAACTGATCCAATTTGCATCTGGTTGGTTGACCGACATACATGTGTTTTTCTTTAAAGCACTATGATTTGTTCGGTGTTTTTTTTTTTAATCTTTCACATTAATGTGTGTGTGTGTGTGTGTGTGTGTGTGTGTGTGTGTGTGTGTGTGTGCACGTTCGGGGGACATCGCTTGTGTACTCAATGAAAATGTGTTCTTTCCATGTTCCTCACAGAAATGAACCACGGCCACGTAGTTTCAAGCCAATAAACCAATAATATTAAAGTTATAAAATCAAAAACACAAAACGCAAAATTGAAAACAAGGCATTTTGACCCAGCAGCACATACAGATTTAGGTGCCAGCGGAGATGAAGTAGGCCTGCTTTATGGGGTGTTAGGGGATGTGGAGAGGGACAGAACACCAGGAAGGCTATTCATTAACATTCACATGGTTTGGCACCGTCGACTGGAACACCAAGGCAAATCACCGACACCACACTGCTCTGACACAGTCTACAACAAATACTATGTGTGGCTGAAGTTGAGGCCACTTTATTCAGGGGTCTTTGCGACACCCGGCAGCATTCAATGAGAACTGGGCAAATTCGATGACCATCCAGCAACGTCGGTTCTACCCTGGCACATTTCTCTCCACGCACAAAAATTAGTCCTGAGTTTGTAAACGTTCCCAAATGTGCCTGGCTTTTATTGTCCCTCGGCGAGAAAGCCTCCTGCTCCCCGAGATGAAATTACAGCCGAGACTGAAAAATAACCGGTTTCCCTGTTCTCTCTTTCGGTTAATCCAAAGAGAAGCACCTCCTCGTCAATGATGGATTCACCCCACCACCCTCCCACCCCAAGCCATCTCAAGCTGCTTTCACTCCGGACGCGAAACAAATTTTTCGCACAACAGAACAGATTACATTGAAAGTCAATGCAATGGAGATGGGCAGTTCGATTCTTTTCAAAGAATCGGATCTTTTGAGTTGATAGATGCAAATGTATTGAACCTTTCGAAGCTTTCGTTCATTTTCAAAAAATTTTCAAAAGCGGGGGTGGTGGGCAGGGGAAATTGAAAAAAATCACGCGGCAGGAGTGGCAGGAGATGTAGTTTTCGGAGAAATCCATCGGTTTCTATCGGTACCGTAGCAGCCTGTGAGCAGTATGGGTGGGTGAGTCTAACTGGTGGGAGAAGTCAGGGATTAACTTCAGCACTCAGACATTTGACAGGCTGATCCGGTACATATCGGACACTAAAAAGAGTCGTTCAAAAAGATTCATTCGTTCATTTTTGCCCATCACTACAATCCAACTTTGAATCAGTGGCATGGCCAGTGGGTGCTAAGACACGTCCCTTTTTGACTGCAATTAGTAGTTCTCAATCATTTTCCTTTCTTTATGCGATTTCCAATTATCTTAATTGGCAAGTAAAGACACGGTTTCTCTCCATATGTGATCTAACAGCGATGAAATCATGGGCAGTACAGAAAAATAATTTAGCTACTTAATAGGCCGATGCTTTGCAATGATTGAACTGGTCCGCGTTCCAATGAAATGCAGACTTTCATTCTCGGTATCGTGTGGGTTGGGAAAAAAAAAGTGGCATTCGGCAGTTAAATAGGCTATAAAAGCCTGCGGCTCAAGCTATTTGTGTGAGAGTCGACAGGTGAGCAATTTTGAATGACGTTGATTTAAATACAGCAAATACGCGTCCAGATGAATGATTGTGGTCTTACCTAATCAGGGAGAACAAGCAGCACCCGTTAAGTGCGGAGTGCTCTCAAAGTGAACCTTCTGTTAATTATGAAAATGACTGAGAACAGGTCAGGACTAATAATGGTTTTAAATGGATGTTTTGTGCAACCCAATTCTCTGTTCTAGTTCCGCAACTGTACTGAATTTAGCCCATGATTTCATCGCTGTTAGAGCGCATATGGAGAGAAACCGTGTCTTTGGTTGCCAATTACGATAATTGGAAAACGCGCCAATAAAAGAAAATGATTGAGAACTACTAATTGCAGTCAAAAAGGGACGTGTTACAGCACCCCCGCTGGCCATGCCACTGCTTTGAATGTAATCTGTTCTGTCGTGCGAAAAATTTGTTTCGTGTCTGGTGTGAAAGCGGCTTTAGAGTTAAAAAAAAAAAATCCAATTTGCCATGTCCACCTGAATTTCTGGATGCCATCACAACATGGTAAAGCTAAACCACTCAGTATTGAAATATCCTCAGGTACCTCAAACAACTGCCCAGGGAATGAACGCCACCACATAGTACATAAAAAACATGCGTCTGTTCCATTACTTTGGAAGGTTTTTATGCGCCTACATCGGTTTAATTTATTACCGTGGAAGTTAATGCCCACCGAATTAAAGACAAAAACAGTCAAAATAAACAGGCTGAATTACCCCCATGGGAAAATTCAGTCTTATAGCCTGTTTTACAAATCCTATTACAACTAAGGTAATGGGCAGGTTAGGCATGGAATGCCCATTATTTTTATTAATATTTTTTTGCAAGATATTTAATACGATCTTTTTCGTTGCATTTTTTTCCATCAAACACTCCATGGCTCAACAGTGTTTTTACAGGTAGCTCATTATATCATTGTAGTCATAGCAGTAAATAAGCAGTAGTTTTGGGTGTTGAAATTTTGAGAATATTACTGCTAGGCTTGATAACCAGGTGTGGTGTTGAGGCTGTATCCTTCAGCCAGGTGCTTAACCTTTCTGGCTTCACTCAATTCCCAGCTGCATAAATAGACTCTAAAGGAATTTAATCTGTGTAAGGTGCTTTGGATAAAAAGAGGGCGGCAGTGATGTATAATCTGTAACAGCAGTGAGGTAGATATTGGGTCGATATGGAAGCAGTGCTCAATTGAGCCATTTCGCTGTCTGATGTCCGGGAATGATAGGCCCCAGAATGGGGTGAAGACCACCCCCAACTGATCCACCCCACAGGCCGTGACCCCAGCAAGGTTTTGCCCCAGCATGACACCAACAGGATTTAACGCACAGCATTTCATCACTGCTGGAACACAGCCCGGTCAAATCAAGCCTTTTACCGCGGATAACTGATTAACTTTTCTAATGAGTAAGAATTATGGCGCATGAGTGTGCGTCTGTGTGTATTTGTGAGCAGCGATAAAGAACGAGGGCTCCGCTATCTCGCGACAGCTGATTTTTATTGCTGACTATCGGCGTAATGCACACGGAATTCGGCATGCTAGATTTTTGGGGCTGCAGCATCCCTCGATGTAATATTTAAGAAGAGAAAATCAAAATGAAAGGATGATAGTCACATGCATTTGGTCATTGGTCCGACTGCCCTAAAAAGACAACTATTTTGAGATGTTAAAAAAACTAGCTAACTAGCTGCGAAACAATTTTATTTTTATTTTTGGAAGTAAACTGTGGACGAAATGTAGCACAAACAGCCATCAAAGTGCAAGTGAAATAAAACCCCTGAAACGAGGGATAAGAGACAGTGTGGAGGCAGAGGGGATCCCGCGGATGCCATTTCAAGGGAACGTGCGTGCAAACACACGCGAATGCGCATAAACAAACCGGCCGAAAGCCCAGAGCACACAAGGCGTCGTGTTTTCCCAAATGTTTTTGCTCTGCGGTCCTCAAATTGACCATCATTTTCGTCCCGAGAGGAGCGCCAGCCCTGACGCACGTTCGGGCCCTCAAAGACCTCATTCAGGAAGGCGGAGAGGGTGGGGGAAGTGGGGGGGGGGGGGGGGGGGTCGTGCAGTGAGCAAGCTCTCTTGCCTTCTCAGGACCTGGATACAACCCTCTTTTTCGAAACCTACAGAATTTACATCTAAACTGGGTGGTCATCCATCTCCCCCCCCCACACACACACACCCATCCATCTTGTATCTTGCCCCACCCAGACCCTTGGAAACTCTTGGCCAACGATAAAAGTACCTGAGCAGCCAAACTGCAGTGACCACTTTTGGCACAGTTTCCAGGAAGCTTAAAGACCCAAAGGACTCCTATGGTCAGACTCATCCATAAGACCACAAGGAGGTACAGCCAGGTTTGTTTGTTTTCAGTGGGTGGGTTATAAATGTGTGCAGTAGGTGGCATTGGCACGCTTACACTCGCGAAAGGAAGGAAAGATATGGGGGCAGTTTGTCCGGCAGTATTTAGTCTTTTGATTCAAGGTCAGATTTGGTGGCATGAGTGTGGAGTGGGGGTGGGGGAGGGAGTAAGTCCCATGATAAGGACCTTCCTCTTGCAAAATTTTAACCCTCATTCCGTCAGGACGGAGCGTGGTGGCCTGGTGGTGTAGTGACTGCATCCCATAAGCTTGTTGTCCAAAATTAGTGAGTGGTCTACATAGGGGAAAATGGCCTGTGGAAAGAATGTTCCAGAATGAAACCGCAGTCAACACTCAGTCTGCATAAGTACTTATTGACAAAACTAAAAATGTGCAAATAAACTCACTTATATATTCCATTTTGAACCAGGCAAGCAGAAAACCTTGCTCATGGTCACAAACAGAATGCAAAGGTTGGGGGGTGGGAGCATTTTGGACAAAAATACACTGCAGTACTGTGAAGCAGAACTAAAAGTGTGAATAATTTCGGGAAAAATTTCACACCTTCCGTACTTCCTCTACCCCTCTTATTTTTTCATGCTGAGCTATGGTTTTTCAGCAAATATTGAAAAATAACAAATTAGACAAAAAATTGGCCACAGTTTAGAATGTTGGTCAGTTATAAAACTCGAAAAACTTCCAAACACATAGCGCTGAGTTCGCTGGTTCGAGTCCCAGTTCGCCGAACCCTCCAGTGAGGTACTTAACCCGAACTGCTTTGGTAAATATTCGCCCCTACAAAGGGGTCGCCTGTGAGTGAATGTGAGCTGTGTGAGAGGCTGGAGAGACTGCCGCTCAAATGTAAACGCATGAGGAGGAGAACGCTGTACTGACATGGCCGTAGCCGCCATTCGGCAGCAGCTTCGGGGAGCCCCAAGCCTGACTGCCATCACGTTACCAGGGGGAGAACATGAGATTCTACCAGGATGCTAAGGCAGGAGTGAGTGCTGCAATACTCACACATCCACATTCACACACACAAACACACACACACAATTTCACTCTCTCATGCACACACACTCATGTTTGAAAAGCTATTCATGCTAGAACACCGTATTGACTTCAACACATTTAGCACAGCCTTTCCAAAACCCTAACTGTAACCAAATCATGCCTAATCCGAACCCGAACCATTACCAAACTCTAACTGTAACCACAACCCTAACTCTAAACAAATCCCTATTATCCTCAGTAATCCTGTAGGCGGACGACCCAAGATATCCTCACAGCCCCAAATGTTCTCACAACTGTGGTTTCTCAAGAATTGGTCTAACAAGTACTGCTATACAAGCCCACATGTACAGGCACATGCGCACGCACACACACACACACACACACACACTTTCCATCCGCTGCTTTATATGCGTACGCTCCCCCCTGATTAATTACTTGTCATAGTGGGTGTTGTGCTCCACAATCAGGGAAGAAACAGAAATGGGAGTCTAACTAAAAGTTTCCAGCCAAGAGTCGCGCTGAGAATTTTAAACAGCACGAGACGCACAAAAAGGCAGTGGAGTCAGCTCATGCTACTGGCCGCCATTCCCAGGTGAGGTCCTAGCCTTCAGTTGCTGTGACAACAGCCAATGTGGTGGTGGGGGGGGGGGGGGGGGGGTGTCCTGAGACTTGTTCATCTGACCCTCCGATTTCATCCACTTTTAGCCACTGGGCACGTGGAGTTGGCTCGGCTGTGGGGTGCGGCAATGGCACCACCTCCAGCTGAGAAGAAAGAGAATAGAAAATTAGCCACCGACAGAGGCACGGTGCTGGACCAGATCTTTTAGGATTTTAGCCTCCCAACCCCCTCCACACTCATGGCATCCTGCCAGTGGGAGAGGTTATTAAGAGATTGGCATGTGTGTCCAGAGGGTAGGCCCCAGGACCACAGACTGCACCTTCATTGACATCCAGAGTGGTGGAGAGAGGAGAAGGAGGGGGGGGGGGGGGAGGTTTGGGGGTGTGAATGAGAGCCTCTGTCCCCAATTGCCTCCCCCTCCATGGAGGAACATTTACTGTGGCGGCCCCAGACCCCCACACCCTACACAGCAGGCCATGCTGGTTGTCTGGTCCCAAAATGCCTCAATTAGTAACTGACCCCCGCCCCATATCACCCCCAAACCCACCCACTGACTCACACCCCCAACCTACTCCCTGCCACGGGCTCCTTGTCCTGGTTTCTCAGTGATGGATTAATCACACAGTCGGCCATAAAGCTCCTGCGAGCTTCATCGGGGAGTTGAGGGCACAAAATGGCCGCCTCCGCTGCCAGCTGATAAGACTCAGCTAGGGTCTCACAGGTGGGAGGAAATTTAAGCTGACAGTCATCAGATTCGCAGCAGGATAATGGCATTCATGTCGATTTGAACGCGGCTGTTAGCCATACGCCCTGAAGCGCCAAAGTCTTGCTCATGTAAACACTGTCATCTTTATCTGGAGGTCACAGTTATTCATAGCCATTTGGTGACCCCTTGGGATGTGTATTTCACTTAGTGGGTCACTGGTAATGCCGTTATTGAAAATATGTCATGGAGGCACCGCACTACTGACATATTTCCTTTTCGGTCCAATTTGTACCAAACTTGCTCACTTTTACTGCTCTCATTGGGAAATAGAAATCATTTCTTTACCTGTTTATTTGATAAATTGTGGGTGTTTTTAAAATCAAGCACAAAATTTGAGCCAAAATCTCATAAAATGACAAAGTCTCTTGATTTTAATTATCCATCGTACCTTGTGTGATTTGAGGTTATTTGCATAAGCTAAAATTCCCAATATTCTGCACAAAATGAACAAAAACTTGAGTGTATAATAATTTCTTTTTTTTTTTTAAATTGGCTGGTAGTCTCTTTTCAACCACTTTCCATAAAGCCAACATAACACTGTATACCGCAGATTATAAATGACAGAAACAATTATGCATGATTATTCTCCAAAAAAAAAAAGAAAACTCCTGACAACTTCCTGACAAGTTCAGTCACTTTCCATGTTACTGTCATGTACCATGTGGGGCAGAGTATTGACAGAACTTGGAACAGTAAATGGTAACCCTCAGTAAGGTTGTTTTTGTTGAAAGTTGCACAAATCGACAGACCTCACAAGTCTGGGGGAATAATTGAGCCAAATAGCATAAAATGGTTCCACTGTAGTTTTACCCTGGTTTTATTTTAGGCATAAACCAGTGGCATCTCCTGAGGGAAATGGGGGAAAATAGGATGTGTGTCCTCAGCTCACCTGGCTTACGGCGGAGATGCACCTGCAGGGAGAAGATAGGCACGCTGACAGATCCCAGTACAGGTACCTCCCCTCCCTCTCAGCTCAGTGTAAAAAATGGCTTCATTCCCATTTTAACAGACTGTCCTCTCCCAAGCAGCCCAAGCTAGCATTTTAGCATATGCCACATTTATACAGCTGGATATCTTTATTGAAGCAATTCTGGATAAATGCCTTGCTCAGCGTACAACAGCAGTTCCCCAGATGGCAACTAAAGCCATAGTTTGAGTAACAAGCCTTGTTCCATAACCATTATACCACAACTACAAGATGGCAGTGCTGCTAAAGCTATCTGAATGACCACTATACTTTAATGCTAAATAGAGCAATGCTAATTATGTGATTGCACCAGAAAGAAAATGGCACTGCACTGCTGGATAGTGATCAAAAAAGCAAAAAAAATTTCAACCTGAACAAATTATCAAAGATAATAAGCTTTGTTGATGAAAAAATAAGATTGGAGGAAGACAAAATGGCAACAGAGGAAATTGGCACATATTTAACCCCTTTGCAGATTACAAATTGCAACAGTTTTTTCCTGTTATACATGAGCCAATTTAGGCTTTTTAACGCAGGATTTGTGTCACATAGACTCAGGAAAATTATTCCAATGAAGAAAGACGTTTGGAATTTCAATTACAGAAATATTTAGGAATTGAATTTGGAATTTGCGGATGCCGGGGTTTATATCTGCGCAACGGGGTTAAGGTTTTCATGAGGAAATGCCGGCATGTGCAATTAGAAACGGCCTGAGGACGTGGCTTAACTTCCAGGCAAGGAGAGAACAAATATTAGTTAAACACAAGTCAGTAAACAGGTGGAAAAATGCTTAAATGTGCAGGTAATGTTTGAGCGGCGCCGTATCTATGAGTCAAGTCCCAGGGGAGGCCGAGTTTCAGATAAACACATTAAAATTCCGCCGCGCGGCGGGCGATAAACCCGGTCGTGTTTGATACAGCTGTGCGCCAGCGTGCCTGCTCGACCGCCGCGTCGGGGTACCGCGGCTCACGGCCGCGTGCCGGCCCTCGCAGCTCCTGCCCCTGCTCCGCCGAGCGCACCCTTGTAATCACAAAGATTTCAGCACCGCGATGCTGTAAAAACAAATTTCTGCGCGTTCAGGTTTCTGTTTTTTAGCCCGTCTCCGCTACCGTTGTCATTCATCAATGTGTCACTCCTGTCACTACCAGCACACCTCAAAAACAAAAATTAAAAAAAAAAAAAACAAAAAAAGAAGTGAAAATATATACATTACAATGCCATTCTTTGTCTTAAACATACGTCCTTACATAAGTAATCAATGTTTCTTTTCAAATGGACCTCTTAAAACCGCAAAGATTCTTAATTAAGAAATCGTATCTTGAGAAAATGGATATATTTTATAGTGAAGAAAATATTGTGTTCAAAGACAGACAGAAGTTGCGAAAAGGCTTCATTCTTTGTTGGGAGGGGGGATGATGAAAATGAACCTCATTTGGCACCGTAGCTCCAATACGTTTTAATATCTGTGAGCCTATGAGATCATTTTGATTAAAGATTCAAATGAATTTATTTTAAGACGACCAAAAAGAGAGAAGCTTTTTGTGTGGGAGTGTATAAACACAAATGTGTGTGTTTTCGGGCAAGTTGTGCCTTTAACATAATTATCTTAACAGGCCTTGGGCCGAGATATCCACCTGTACTCTTTATCTGGGGGGGGGGCCACCAGAACAGGATGTGAGCCGTCACTGCAAGGCCATGCAGCCGGTCACCTCAGCGAAGATCAGAGACACTCGACGGGTTATACAGCCGAACAAAGCCCTGATATTTCCTTAAATTAAGTGGGTCGGTGAGCCTTGAAAAATGATTTTCTTCCCTATCAATTCCAACACACTGGGTTGGCGCACAGACTTTACACTGCTCTGCAGGGGTCCAAGAGACTGGGACCGGACAGTTGTTGGTTTGAAACCCAGCAGACCAGCTGCCGATGTGTCCAGATGTTGGGTAGCTTGAAGTGCAGTGTACAGGCAATAGAAAATAGATTCTTCAGATCATGTCAGTCAATTTGCCTCATAGCCGATGGGTGGATAAGAACAATTACCCAGAGCTTTCTAAATGATCCTACAAATTTGTATTCTACAGACTAACTATCCTGTTTTTCACATCTGTAAGTCACTCCGTTTAGAAGTGCTTGTTAAGGGATTGCAACGTACTGTAATTTTGGTCAAATCAGCCAGAGTGGAGGTTAAATTATTCCCCTCATACACATGTCGAGGTTCTTTCATGAAGCAAAACTGGACCGTTTGATGTAATACAATAATTATGCTGCATAAAACCTAGTAAAGACCTATCCGTTACCCTCAGTCCATGTTCCAGATTTTTGGAGAATTCTTGGGCTCATCCACTGCAGTTATTCAGATATCTCTGCAAACAGGACTCACCAATACCACAGAGCAAGTGATTCTAATTCATGAAATTCTGCTCATGTTTTAAAGAGCTCATCACCTTGGAGGATCTGTTGTGTTTCTGTTATCAGGCGGCCGCAGTCTTAGATCGGTTTCACCCTTTTCCTTGCCTTCTGAGGAGGTAGTGATGGAAACGAGGCAGAAGGGGGGAGGGGGGGGTGGGGAAGGGTCTTGAGGTTCGACCTGTCTGCTTGTGGAACAAACCTGGCACCCATCCCAATCAAGACCTCTGACCCCTGCGGATCTGCCCTTTCCCAAAAGTTACCCCCTCCCCCACTCCGTGAGCAGGAGCGAAAAAAAAAAAAAAAAAAAAGCTCAAAGCGGTGGAAAGCAAAATATTTTCTTTAGCCTCCTGGACGCCAGGTCGCATAAAAGGTTCCACAGCCATTCGCGTCGAGCCACGGCCGTCGAAACCGCAAATTCTGTTTTCACAGCTATAAAACAGCCCCCACCAAGAAAAAATATATAAATATATGTGCTCCATTTGGGTTGATTCTTATAAATTTAAATGAGCTAAAAACCCTGGTGCACTCCCAGAAGGAAAACATGGAGTTAAATATGTTACATTCACTCATATGAGCCACAGACAGAGTGTGTATATGTGTGTGTCCATGTCAGTAGAGGGGGAGCAAGACATGGTCGCTGTACTACGGAGTATAGATGAATAAAATTCATTCACCTTAATATATATTTTACTACATATATAAGCCAAAGAAGTTTCCGATTTTAATCACAGATAAACTTGTTTACAAGCAAAAGAATAAGAAATGTTATTGAGCTTGCAACCTATTCGCCTAATTTGGTATCGGTAAGGTTCAATGTACATGACCTCTTGGCGAAAAGGTTGTGTTTTGGGTCAGAGTCACAGCTGGCCACTGTTGCCATAACAACAAGGAACACGGGCTGGCTTCAGACACGGTCTATGACCTGACGACCCCGCCTTGTTTACTGATGCAGTCTTCCACTTTGTATCCTTTTGGTCTTTTTGGGGTGGGGGGGTACAGACCCCTTTGTGACTGCGAAAGCAGAGGAGGTGATTATGGGTTTCGCTGGCAGGCCTTGTCGGAGGGTCACTGTAATTACGGCTTCCTGATTCATCACTCCTCGACCCGTCAAAAATGAGGACATGGGCCG
This sequence comes from Gymnothorax reevesii, assembly GCA_029721435.1. Lineage (NCBI taxonomy): Eukaryota > Metazoa > Chordata > Actinopteri > Anguilliformes > Muraenidae > Gymnothorax > Gymnothorax reevesii. Next base: position 12,946,186 of record CM056584.1, on the reverse strand, counting down.
CAGACTCCTCTAAAGAAGAAAGGACGGAGAGGGAGAGCTCTTTTAATCAGTTCACTGGAGAGAGAGAGAGAGAGAGAGAATGCGCGTGGACAACCCACCTCTCGCCGTCAGTCAACGGCCTCAGAATTTAATGCGAATTACCAAACGTCATGTCATTTACGCTTCAGCTAGCAAAGTATGTTGAAACCAAGCTTATTAAAAGTGTAACAAGATACATCGCATAACATAGCTATCAATCTTCATTATATTCCCAAAGCACAAAGATTTTTGAAATGAGATGGAAGGGAAGAATCTACCAGTGCTGTTCTGTTTTTCACTTGCAGGTATGTTTGCTGCAAGGACATGCAACAAAAGTTTGAGGAGTTTGCATACCCCCGGAAATTAGCACTGGAAATAAAGCCCAGGTGCTCCACTGCTCGATCTAATGTAGCCTAGGTGGTAAAGGGAGCTTTCGCACCATGGCTCAAGCAATCTTGGTCAAAATGAACAGCGTAATTGTTACCAGGGTTCAGCTCCTCGTTATGGATTATTTTTCACGGTCATGCAAAATTTCGTCATGTCTTGTGTTTCTGCAGTTGTTATTTAACCCTGCAGCTAATACGTTGTAAGTTTTGTTCTGAAAACCTCACCTCGTTACTCGCGAAACTGAGCAATGCTGTGTAAGTCTGTGCAATTTTTTTTTTTTTTTAGCTTTTTGAGAATTTTATGTTTCAGAGAATTATCCATGACACTAAAAGTCAACAGGCAATAAACTATTCTTCTTTTTTAAAAAACTGCGCGTCATGTATTATGAATACTTATGAGATGACGGGTCCTGCAGACATGCAATTCTGGACAAAGGTGTTGTTCTGATAAGGAACAAATCGCACACATAATCTCATAAATTACAGGACGCAGAAGAAATTTTTCATATCATTTTTCCGCATTGCAACAGTAGCTACTTTTTAGCACCACCAGAATTCTCTTGTACTGATAGCAGCGGAATGTCAAACACTGACTGTGGCACCGTTGACTGTTGTTAACAGCGCTTGGGCAAAACATTGCAGTGAATCATTCAGAGGTCAAAGGTTGAGTGCATTTAAGAGGTTCCATTTAACGTATGTTTAACAACAGCAAAGAGCATGTCAACAACCTTGTCCACTAGCCACTCTGAGCATGAAAATGTGAAGTAACTTCCATTTTAATCCTAACAACAATATTTATTCAAATTGTGTCCAGTTTGAACATTTTAAGCCTTTATATCAGTAACAGGCAATGACTGAAGATGAAACATTTTTATTATACCGCATCAACACGGAAAAACATTTTTAGGGGATAACACTTCTCAGTGTATACGGGGCAGATTTTTGTTGCAGTTCTGCCTTTTTTATAACATTTTTTGCTCCTTTTGATATTTTTGGGTGTTTCAAATAATTCTGTCTGGATACTGTACAGTTTCTGCATTAAAAAAATGTCATTAGTATATTTTTGGTTTTCCCTGGCGAATGCAGGATACTCTTGAGGCTAAAATCTGTTCTCATATCGACCGCAGGCATATTATATGAGAGCCAAACTTTCCTTCTCACTGTTGTAAGACCTGCAGCATCCCTTCGATCTTTCTATGTGCACAATTAGACTGGCGCACACACACACACACACACACACACACACACACCCGCACGCGTGCACATGCACACACACACACACACACACACACACACGCGCACACACACACACACGTCACACTTATTTTCATAAACACAACTGCCACACAGACACACACACTCTCTCTCTTTCCCTCACGCACACACACAGACACACACACACACACACATATATATATATATATATATATATAATGCAAATAATGACTCTCCCTAATCCCTGCTGAAAACAAAGGTGAAGATTAGGATTTTGGATTAAGTACCACAAGATGTCTCAATCAACAGACAGACTGAATTCCGCTCTTCGTGGTTTCCAGACCCAAGCACACCTGTGAGTGAATGTCACACAAGGCCACTGATACCACTGTTGCCAGTTTACAGAATCCCTGCATGGCTGTAGAAACCCATTCACACAGCCCAGTTCCCATCCTCCTGCTCCAGCCAAACAATGCCAGTACGAGACCTCTGGCTGGTCCTCCGGGTGACTTCATTGCCAGCCCACAATGCCACACAAACAAAAGCCTTGTCTGTGTTAAATGCTAAATGCCATTGCAGCTTTTCACAGCTAACTCTGATAGCATCCTCCGATTCCCCAGACAACAATGGTTGCCAGAGTTGCGGGGGGGTTTGACATAAATGAAGGACGTGACCCTACCCCCCTTCAACTGAGAACCTCCTTTTTTCAACCTATTAATTAATCGATACCTGATCTCCGGTGGCGATCTAGCACGAAGGCTCCCCTGGGCTGCAGGTAAGGCTTTGTGATATTTGTGGGAACGAAGTGGGAACACTATGAGGCACCTGCAAAGTGGTCCGCTCGCTCAGTTACCCCCCGCAGTTGGGGTATTGTACCGGGCTGAGGGTCCATATTCAGTTTCCCCTGGAGAACACGGAGGGCTTGGAGGAAATTTGCACTGAATAGATGGAATGGTAGGAGGTAAACAGAACCCGAATCAAAATAGCGCGACTGCTGGTGATGGCTATTGCACAGAGTGACTTTCATCTTTGAGGCAGAGGGGAAATTTTGGCTCAAATTCCCATATGTACCAAGTGATGCGGTCATGGAGCAAACATCACATTTTTTCATCCTGTGGACAGGCATAGATGTTACGCAAATTCACATGCATCAATTAGACTTTGTATGATTATCCCAACCTTTGTTTCCTCATGAATACATGTAGTGTTATGTGGAATAAATTATGTTTCTGTATGTATAAAAAAAAATCTTAAAAATCTAAAACACATCAAGACACCGAAACTATTTCAAACTAGAGGGCACTCGATAGAACGCATACCTCCGCCACGCCATATATCTGTTCTTTTGGTCACAGAATATGTTCTGGAACACTTCCAAAATTAAATCAACTCTTCCTTGGACTGCCACATATCATTCTGCCAAATTTCGCCGCAAACCGTTTATACCTTTTTGAGTTATCCGGTCAGAAATATCACACAGACCCGCGTTAGACAGATATATTGTAATTCTTCCGGATCCAGAATGAATAATATTGTCTGAATCGCTTCTAAAACTGAATCAACTCATTCAGATTTCACGCCAAACCATTCATAACTTTTTGAGTTATCCTGTTTACAAACAGACAGATGGACGTACAAACAAACAAACCAGGAGAAAACATTACCTCCTTAGTAGAGTTAATAATCCTCATTGTCTGAAAAATATGCACTTAATTCTGGTATTCTGGAATTTTCATATGGTATAATACAAAATAATTGCAAAACCAATACATACTAATCACTTTACATTACATTAATAAACACCAACATACTTAAGGAGAAAATGAATGTATAAGTTCACACAATATTGGAAAAACTAGCCTTTGTTTCTGACTGAAATGGCATGTCCTCTCAAATGCGGCCAAGAATGTCGATCCCCAATGGAAGATTAACGAGAAACTAAGTACTAACCCGCAATTAGGCGCGTGGAAAACCAACGTTGTCTGGAATTGTGATGCGCCCTTTGACCTCTGGGTTTATGAAGGCCCATAATGAAAGGTATTACTCAGTCAGCACATATATCCACTGAGGCCTGAAAGACCAGGAGGATGAAAGCTGACCAGTGAAGGGTGCTATGGAGGCGGGGCTGAAGGCAACGACACAACCCACCTGGAACAGGTGCAAAACCTACAGGTTCCACCTATCCTTGGTTGAGGACAGGAAAGTTAGTGCTTCGATGTTGTGGGTACGCCATAGCACGTAGGCCACATGATGGCCAATAGGCTGCACTGAATTCAAAAACCCTTTTCAGGATTTATGTTCTTTCATTTGGGTGCTTTATTTTTAATAGACAACTCATCAATTATGTTGAAATTACTTTGCATTGTGTAGTTTGAAATGAACACATTATTGCCTTTACCTAGGGAGATCCAATATTTTCTAAAAGGGAGTATGATAGATTTTCATTGATTCCAAAACTGAGGCGTGTTAGATGGACTTTTATTACCCTACTGAATATTATTTTCTTACTTTGATTGGAAGCGTCTGCTAATGACTAAATTGGAAATTTCAACCAAAATCCTGATTCAACAAAACAAGTCCAGTAATGAATATTGATGGAAATGCTTGGTGGTTATGAGAGCTTAAACATTGGCAAAAACCAAAAATATCAATGACAGCCCTTCTTGATTAAGACAGGGCACTGCTGAACATGATGTATAATTCATTTCATTTTCATAATGTTGTTTGTTTTTCCTCAAACAGGATGCCAAAAATGAAATTGAACTACAATACGACATGGAAAGATGCATTCAATCAAGTTTTATACCATGAAAAAAAGCAACCTGCCAGTTAACACAACGGGCTGTATTCTTGTGATGTCATTAGCCAAACCACAGAAAGTATATAGCCATTTTTCTCCCCAGGCTTGCGGTTTTTTTTCATAGTGATATTATATCCTTTTCATTGAACGAAATCATAGACCTTCTCCATGATAAAACCCGGATTATTATTTCAAACCAGGGTGACAACACTTACCAGCTAGGCAGTTTATATCATCACGTAGACTTTCGCCACAAAATATTACCTGCCTACATTAATAGTTTGCAATGAGAATATTTATCCATAACCAGCAGCAAACAGCATTGCCAACCTTCCTCTGTAGGGAGTACGGACTGTGATTTCAGAGAAATGAAGTTAGAAATCGAGCGAGTTGGGGCCAGTCTCATGACGGAAATAGCCACCCAGCTAGCTAATACCTGCATATTGGAGGACCAATTTTATTGCGTAGTGTCGGAAAAATCTAAGTAAGCAAGTTCATAGTCAAACTGTAGGATACTCCTTTCCTGTCGAGAGTTGGCATCCTGGTTCCTGAGAGAGATAAATCAAGCAAGCATGTAAGTTAGTTGCTACCTTACTAGGTACAAACCCAAAACCTGTGAAGTTGGCACGTTATGTAAATCGTGGATAAAAATAGCATACAATGATTTGCAAATCCTTTTTAACTCATATTCAATTGAATACACTGCAAAGACAAGATGTTTAATGTTCAAACTGAGAAACTTTATTCTTTTTTTTGCAAATAATCATTAACTTAGAATTTAAAGGCAGCAACACATCACAAAAAAGTTGGCGCAGGGACCTTTTTACCACTGTGTTACATCGCCTTTCCTTTTAACGACACTCAGTAAACGTTTGGGAACTGAGGAGACCAATTTTTGAAGCTTTTCAGGTGGAACTCTATCCCATTCTTGCTTGATGTACAGCTTAAGTTGTTCAACAGTCCGGGGTCTCCGTTGTCGTATTTTACGCTTCATAATGCGCCACACATTTTCAATGGGAGACAGGTCTGGATTACAGGCAGGCCAGTCTAGTACCCGCATTCTTCTACTACAGAGCCATGCTGTTGTAACGTGAGCTGAATGTGGCTTGGCATTGTCTTGCTGAAATAAGCAGGGGCGTCCATGAAAAAGACGTTGCTTGGATGGCAACATATGTTGCTCCAAAACCTGTATGTACCTTTCAGCATTAATGGTGCTTTCACATATGTGTAAGTTGCCCGTGCCTTGGGCACTAATACAACCCCATACCATCACAGATGCTGGCTTTTGAACTTTGCGCCTATAACAGTCCGGATGGTTCTTTTCCTCTTTGGTCTGGAGGACACGACGTCCACAGTTTCCAAAAGCAATTTGAAATGTGGACTCGTCAGACCACAGAACACTTTTCCACTTTGCATCATTCCATCTTAGATGAGCTTGGACCTAGCGAAGCCTGCAGCGTTTCTGGGTGCTGTTGATAAATGGCTTTTGCTTGGCATTGTAGAGTTTTAACTTGCACTTGCAGATGTAGCGACAAACAGTAGTTGCTGACAGTGGTTTTCTGAAGTGTTCCTAAGCCCATGTGGTGATGTCCTTTACACACTGATGTTGGTTTTTGATGCAGTACCGCCTGAGGGATCGAAGGTCACGGCCTTCAATGTTGGTTTTCGGCTTTGTCGCTTACGTGCAGTGATTTATCCAGATTCTCTGAACCTTTTGACGATATTACGGACCGCAGATGATGAAATCCCTAAATTTCTTGCAATAGCTCGTTGAGGAATGTTGTTTTTATACTGTTCGACAATCAGCTCATGCATTTGTTCACTAAGTGGTGACCCTCGCACTATCCTTGTTTGTGAATGACTGAGCATTTCAGGAAAGCTGCTTTTATACCCAATCTTGGCACCCACCTGTTCCCAATTAGCCCGTTCACGATGTTCCAAATAAGTGTTTGATGAGCATTCCTCAACTCTCTCAGTCTTTTTTGCCACTTGTGCCAGCTTTTTTGAAACATGTTGCAGGCATCAAATTCCAAATGAGCTAATATTTGCAAAAAATTACAAAGTTTACCTGTTCAAACATTGAGTAACTTGTCTTTGCAGTGTATTCAATTGAATATAGGTTGAAAAGGATTTGCAAATCATTGAATTCTGTTTTTATTTACGATTTACACAACGTGCCAACTTCACTGGTTTTGGGTTTTGTAGTTAGCCAGCCTGCTATCTGTAGCATATTTTGAGATCAATTTTTGCCAGGTGACACTAATAGTGACCTAGACCGTATTCAAACTGCTCATTGCTCTCTCTCTCTCTGCTAGAATTCGCAATCCTGGGTCAAGAGCAGGATGAAGCAAGAAGCCAACTGATTTGGAAGTTTGCTAGCCAGCTACCTGTTGTTTATTGTGGGATCACTTTTCTAGCATGGTGTTGTAGAAAGCTAAGTAAGCAAGTCTGTATTCGAAACTGCGCAGTGCTAAAATAACATCTGCAGTCAAAGGATAATTGCTGCAGCAAATAATTTGCTGCATATATTTGTTGCTGCAGTTACAAAGCATAGTTTGGTATTGCAGTGGTAAATGAACATGGGAGGCAGCTGTAAATTAAGGAAAGTTAAATCCGTGACGTCTGTGAATACAACTCAGTGGTAGTGATTTCTTCGGCACCAAACACGACCTGTATAGACACGTTAGGGGCCGATTACGCCAAACGCACTTCTTCATCATGGGGCAGCCTTTTTTAAAATTTTTTTTAATGATTTAGGGTCTCTTTAATGCTGTTTTTGAGTGCTGCGCACCCTGCATTTATACATCTCAGGCGCCTTGCTGTTTTGTAGGTGCGCTTTGATTGGAAAACATTCCTACATTGAGGGGCCTTGATCAAAAAAGTACTTTTCGATATTATGTTTTTTCTTCGATTTGAAAGCATGGGCTGTGTCATTTCATGTCAGGTTCCATTTCAAACAAATATGGAGGAGAAATCTGTCCTCACCGTCTTGGCATTGTAACAATCGATTTTGCAAAAGTTGCTCAATTATTCCACTTCTTATTTTTTTTCTCACACTCCTTTCGAGCAAAAGCGAGTGCCAAATGCTTACCTGTTATTTTAAAAAGGGATCAACATGCCAGACTCGGCAGCGGAATTTGTGTGCCGCCATTAACATTGTTCAAAATGTTCGCAGACTGAGGGGCAGGAGTGCAACTTAGCATCCGCAGAAAAGACAATTTCACAATGTAGGTTAGGTTTCAAAAAATGAGGACAGATGCACCTCGTGTCTTCATGCCAGTAAAACACATTTGGTGCAATCCACCTCATAATCAGGTCGATTAAGGTCGACCCAATTTACCCATTTAAAAGCCGTTGGCTACAAGCACTTTGGATAATATCATACAAGTTCAAATATAAAGTTAGGAAAATAATGTATAATACTATATTTATACCTGTCCATTCATTCATAACCTAACCCACTTCGATAATTTGGTAACCCTTATAACAGATGACAAAGAGACAGGAATAGCCTGTTTGCAGTTTGCCAATACATCAAAGTCCAAATATCATTCACTCAGGCACTCCTCGGGGCAATATGCAGTTTCAAGTTTGCCTATCAGGCATGTTAGGAAGGCAACCATAGAACTCTAAGAAAACCCACACAAAAACAGGGCGAAAACACAAATGGCACACAGGCCCTTGGCAGACTTGAACCATCGACCTTCTTACTGCGAATAAATGCCCTAACCATGCTACAGACAGGCACCCCTATTACCATGTATCATGGATTGGTAATATAAAAGGAACTAATTCATTTATAGAATTTAGATATCCTTTGCCTGTCACTTTTGATGTATGAAAAGATATACAATGCTCTGTCATGGCTTTACGTATCACCAATAATCTCTTTCAGTAAGAGATTATCGATAAGTCACTTAAAAAGAAGGATAGCTTCTAATCCTTTTCGCAAGTTACCAAAATCTCAATATAACGTTATTCTAACATGTCTCCTCTAAGCTGAAGGAGTCATGGAGCAGCACACAGGAGGTGAAATTTTGAGCTGGGCTGGAGGGGGGGTTGATGGGTAGGTGGGTGGGGGTCGAAGCGATTCAGGTCGAGTGGAGAACTGAGCGGCTTTAGAGAAAGCAAACCTTCCGGCCATCTGGCCTGTGTTTGAAATGGTCTTAGAGAGAGGGCCGGAGAATGAGAGCAAAAAAGGCCGAGCAAAGCCTTTGAGATTAATGAAGTCGAGAAGAAGCCATTCACTCTCACTGCAATATCCTGAAGCCCGCTGGCTAGACAATAGCCCAGATCTCTCACCAAACAAACCCTGACTTGACTCCATAGATCTCACAGCGGTGGTGGTAACTGCCAAAAATGCAGACCTCAAAAACTGCCACCGGTTTTGCATATCTATTTAACACAAAAATATAATGCAATCAGCCTATTCCCAGAATCGTGGCGCGCAATTTAGTCAAATTGCATTACTTCAGTCACTTTGCCCCTTGTTCCAAAATAATAATTACAAAATCAGGACAAGATTCGAGAGGGTTTATATTTTTTCCTGCAAATACTGAGAATAATTTCTCATTGTGTACTCATAGACTGGACTTTGGCATGGCAGCAAGACAATGGCTCATGGAACAAAATAAACTTGAAGGTTAAAGAGTTTTAAGCCTGAAAAAATGGAGGTGGTCCGGAGGCTGTGGTCCTTAACGTCTTACAAAGCGTTTGGGACAGATAGAACTCTTCAGAAAAAGAAACAAAGCTTTATTTTTGTCATTTTCATCAAGGTTGACCGCAGTAAAAATGCTACTTTCCCTACACTTTCCCCACGGCCGCAATACCAAACCTCTCGATCGAAAGGTTGCACTATTGGAAGCATTTTTTGTCATTTCTTTACTCATATCTTCAACATTCAGGGCTAAGATGGGCTTAATATTTGACTCCCTGTGTATTATCTACTTTGGCTCATTCAATATAAATATCACGGCACAGTGGACAAAATGAGAAAGCAGAGTAGCAGCCAGAGTTTAATTTACCTAATTTTACTGCATAATCAACATTTCTCTGATAATTACCTTTGTTGCCTCCAATTAATTTTAACTGTCAGAAATTTCAAGAATTACACTGTCTTTTGAATCAACCATTTGCCTATAGTGATAGTGGTGACGTGCATATTAACAATAATCCTGGATTTTTCACCAGTTAGCAGACGAGCCAGATTCTTCTGTGTTGTACCTTAATTTTTAATTACATCAGTCATTTATCAAGCCAAGCCAAGGGGCATCTACCGAAAAAGCGGTCAGAATCTGTGGAAAGGGCTGGGGGGGAGGATAATCGCTGCAGTCTCTGTATCAGAGCCCCGAGCGAAGTGCTCGAGAGAATGGTGCTGGAAACGAGGGCCGACCAAGACTGTTGATGGATCGTGATCGATCAGTCTGGAGAGCTTTTGTCAAAAGCGCACTGCTCCGCGGCCTGCCCGTGCCCTCGGGCGTTTCCTATAATCAAAGAGCCTGCCCACCCATGGCTAATTAGACATTAGCAAACTGTCAGCTCCCTGATTTAAAGCAGTCCCTCCAATCCCACTCAGAGAGAGAAACCGAGAGAAACTTCCAGCGAGGCGGAATCTGTCCGGCAAAACAGCTACCCTCCCACCAGCCACCCCCCAACCCACACCCCTCCGCTGGTGTTTACTAAATAGCAAATTATCTGAAATAAATCAAATGGTTCCAGGAGGAGTGAGGAGAAGGATGGATGTGCTCCCACTCTCTCACAGCTCCGGGGCAGGGAAGACAGAGATTTCCATTGGGGAAATACACCTGGTCTAACAAAGGCGAAGGGGAACTCGCAGCCCCCGGAGAGATGCCGACGAGGATGGAAACTGCAGCGGAGGGCCCAAAAGTCAGCCATTGGAGATGAGCTCCACCCCCTCATCACAGGCACAGCACGGGAGTTAGTGGCAGGCCCATTACATACACTCACTGCGGTGAAGAGGTGATGGAGCCAAGCTTCAGAATCAGATGGTAGCAAATCCTGTGGAAACTTTTGCACATGTGAGGCATCTATCATCTCATTGATTGAATCAATTTAGTTATTGTTGACATTTTGAATTGTGCAACATGTCAAGTGCCTGCATGTGCTATATATAGTACAACTAACCTAACTTGCAATTCATGTAATTCACACACATGAAGTATCATGCAATATCTATAAATTGCATACAAATGTGTAAGATGGTTGTCTGTGTTGTACAGATTAATTATGAATACTGTATAAAGACTCTGTCCCGAGAATGACTTCCACTGGTCTGAGGCTCTGTGTCTAAAAGTATATAGAATTGATTTATCTATGGTCAGACACTCTTCATAAGTTAGAACATACTTCCATCCAGAGTCATGGACACAGGTCACATTATTTTAATTGTGGTTAATTTTTACTGCTGGACAATTAATGAGGTAATTATATTTAAACATAGGAAAATATGTAACACAAAGCTCTAGACCAGTGGTTCCCAAACGCAGTCCTGAAGACCCACTGCTGGTTTTTGTTCCAACCACAATCCAAAAATTCACAAGCAGTAAATTTTTCTTCATTATTAGCCTTTCACGCTAAAGAAAAGTTTCACCCTCTTAAACGACACTGACAGAAATGGCACTGCATTCCATGATGCCCAGTGTTCATACAGTGTTTATTTAGCAATATTCCAAGAAGGCCAGCCAAGCCCAGGTGGCAATTTGTTCTAACTGATGAAATTTAAGACTGTGGTGAATCAGTAAGCTGCTAAATTGTTTTTTTTTAATGCAGGTGTTAAGGTTCTTTCCAAATACTTGTCCAAAAATCAAACACAAAAATAACACCAATCAAGTTCATAATTTGCTCTGTCTTTGAATCCTTAATTACCTTGCAAACTGTTAGTTTCAATGACCACATGTTCAATTTCAACAATGTATTCATCTAATTTATTTTTCAGTTTTAAGAGTCACAATTTTCCCTGCTTTTTATAAAACAAGGCAATCAGAGATAGCAGACCTGGCCCCAGCCACGGGCTGACAGACAGACTGACAGAAACACACACACACACACACACACACACACACACAAACATGATCATTGCTTAACCTGGCCCCCTAGGGGAGGGGCCAGGTAATAAAAAGTCATTTTCTACATAGCACAGTTTGGATATGAAATGTTTCAGGGCATGAACAGTTATTTATAACATAATGTGGCTTAAAAGGGTAAATAATCCCAATAATTATGAGTAGAATATTCATATTCGAAAATATTAGCAACTTATTAAAATTCTGGGACCAAAATTGTGGTTGAAGCAAAAAACCAGCAGACACAGTGGGTCCCCAGGACCAAGTTAGGGAACCACTGCTCTAGTCAATAACACCTTCAGACTTCACTAGCAGCCTTTTTTCATTTGAGTCGTAGTAAAGTCATTGCACAAGTCCAGAAATCAGCAACAGACCATATTGCGAAATAAACACTGTTGAGCAAAACGCTATATGAGCAGTATGTTATTGTTAAATGCCATTCAATGTGTCAAAATCTTGATGTGGTTCCACCTTCATTCCATAATTCAAGAGCCTATCAGTGATATCCTATTTTGACAAAGAAGGCTGTTGGTTTCAGGAAGGGTGCCAAACGCCAGTCAACACTCATGTTATTAATAGAGCGGAGTCAACCGCTGTCTCGTAAAACAAATGTTCCGCACGTCTGTCCCGAGTCGGCTCCCCTCCACCCCACTTTACGCCCAAACCCACCCGACATCCCGTCATCTCTAAATTATCCTCTCACCTCCAGAGTTCAGCCCTTACCGGTAACAGGAGCGGGTGACCTGGTTTCAATTTGAGCTCCTGAGAGCAAGCACGTTTGCGATGGGTTCTCGGGGTTCGAATCGTCACGGTGTGCGTTCGAGAGCGCGTGCGCCGCCCCCCCCTGTCTGCACTTCATAGGGGAAGCACAATGAGGGGCTCTGTTTCATCCTCCTGTGTCATGCATATCCCACAATGCATCAGCCATATCCCCAGCACCCTCTTCCCCTCCTTTAACCCTTAGAATGTCGAATAAATTTTCAAGGAATTAGAAACGCAATTATCCTGAGATGTTGAAAATCTATCATGTGGCAACTTGTTCAAAGGAGCTCTTTTAAACAAGTTGCCACACGATAGATTTTCAACAGCATCTGATTTCGATACCTCGGAACATTTGGCAACTATAGTTTCCTATAGCACTCTAAGGGTTAAAAAACTGATATCAAAGTCAAAGGGGGCAGTCCAGGTTATAGATGTGGTTGGTTTCAAAATGCATGCCAATTGGCTGATTCGCTTGCTTGAACCAACATCACCTCCTTTGTTACAATTTGAAGCGAATTTTGGAGAACAATATTTTATCTCAGACACATGAGGAAGCATAGTATGTTCCTTAAAAGCTGTAACAGTCTCCAGCGAATTATAGAAGACAACACAAGACATGGTGCGTGGCGTAGCTGCATTTAATGTGGCACAAGATTGTGCTGCACTGATATTTCCATTGGCACAAGTCATCTTTGAACCACCAAGGTCACACAATTAATGGAAATCAGTTGCATTCTCAGTTGTAGTTCAGGTTCCAGCTTGTTTTTTTTGTACACTTTTGTTACAATCTTGCAACTGTTAATGTTAATGCAATTAAGTCATGGAAAAGAATGTCTGTTGGTCCACTCTGACCTTTGACCTTTAGCAGTGCGTTGTTGGCGAGTGAAGCCGTTGCACAGCTGGCAATGAGTAGACCTTTCGCTCTGCTCTCCGTGATTATGTGCAACCTCCCAACAGCACACGCACACCAATTAAAGACCATTTAAGACTTAAGCAATTAAGTTTGATTTCTGGAAATTATGGCAGAGGTTCCTAAGTCATTCCCTCTCGCTGCTTTGGGGGAGATATTTTGACAGGTTCTGCCAAAGAATTATGAGACAGGGGAGGGATGGGGATCATATGTGGTCGGGGCTGGGGGGAAGGGGGCGGGGGTGAAGCGTGGTCTACTTTGCGTGATTCTCGGTTGCCAGGGAGGTTAGTAAAAATAACAAGTTCGCAGACTGTCTGCCTGCCCTTCAATTACCCCTACACAAACAAAATGGCTGACCCACTGCACACACACGCTCCAGACATTTGGACTCGGAGGTCTTACTTCCTGCGATTTAGGGTTCGCTTGCTCTTATGTTTTTCTACGCTCCTTCATCCCGAGAGATGATAAATCTACCCTCTCCTACACTTCATCGTGTGGCAACCACACTTACTCTCGCCGGTTTCCTTAGTCGCGAGGATCTAGATTAACACATCGGCAGAAAGACTTCTGGTATTCAGAGTGTGGAGCGCACCCTTCACCACCACAGGGTACGTTTAATTCCAAACCTGTTCCTCAAATACCACCCTACCTACTCAAAACGCTCAGAACACCTCTCAACCGCCTCTCGCCAAAGCCTCAATGGCTGCTGTTGAAGCGCACAGTACAGTTCAAAACTCTCCCACTCGCCTACATTTCCCAAGCAGTCAGTCCAAAAGCTGGCCTGCTGCCCTCGTGTGACCCTTTACCGCTTCTCATCGACCGCTGTCCTTCTCTGCAGGACTTTGCCATTTCTCCCTCCACGCTGTCCACTCCGAGTTCAGGGTGCCCTTAACCCTTTAAGCGCTGAATACATTTTCAAGGAGTTAGACATGTAATTATCCTGAGCTGTTGAAAACCTATCATGTGTCAACTTGTTTAAAAGAGCTCCCCTAGCGGGGATCTGGTTTTGATATATTACACCATTGGGCAACTATAGTTGACTATGGCGCTCAAAGGGTTAAACTCTATTGTTCATCAGCTGCTCATGCTACACTTCTTCTTCTACTACTCACGTTCGTCTTCCCTAAATCCGCTTGGGCTCGAACCTCTTCACCCCCAGGCTTTCAAATCATTCCATAAGGAATGTTATCTTTGCTTTACAGCCAGTGTTTAATTGACACATTGTGTTACTTTCCCCCATTGTATTTTTTGTAGCATTTGGAAATGCGGCACTAAATATGGCAGAAAGGCATGACGTCTGCTGTCAAATTTGAATTTAATAAACATCCCCGACTCTGCATTGTCACCAGGTCTTGGCTCTGTATTCGGTTCGCAGTCCCCCGCGTGACAAAATGAAAAGTCAGGATGATTTGCAATTTCCTTCTCACGAACAAAGCTAACACAAATCCTCTTAAAAAACGATCCTCGATAAGCGTCGCAAGATCTGCTGCCTGTAAGAGCAGAGGAAAACGCCAACCCGGTGGTTGAGATTCTCCCATTCCGGAAGATTCCGATGTCTTGTCTGACCGCGTTCCTGATGCTCATCAGCCTTCGTGTTTGAGGGAGCATTGCTGTTGGTATTAATTAGGACGTGGAATGTTCTGTCTCGGTGGGATCACTCTTCACAGTCAATCCCGAGTCTCGGTCAGCCAGAACGCCTCTCTAAAATTTGTTGTCCGTTACTCCATGTTTGCTTGGAGGGATGGATATGATTACTCTCCCCAGAACAGGAAACCAGCTGGACTGAGACAAGTCATTCTACAAAGAAGAGTCCTGCTGTGGCATGAGGACGTCATTAGTGATGACCCAGTCTGCAACCACTAGGTGAGGTGAGGAATATTGAGAGTATTGGAGGAAGGCAGCCCTGTTGTTCATTTGTGTTATTCTCAAACACTGCTATCAATTGATTGATTCCAAGTTTATTTGTACACAGACAATGTAAATTAAACATAATTTTAGTCCAAAAGAACCAAAAAAAGATGTTTGCACAATGAGATTATAGCTTAGGCTAATTCACATCCCAAGTCCCCAATCAGACTTTATCCACAAAACATATATGAAAAAAAAACAAAAAAAAAAAAACACTTGCATACATAAGACATATACATACATACGTACACATTGGCTACATATCTGTATATCCTCATATACAAACACATCATCCACATGCACACATGCATATACATGAAACATATAAAAACTGTCATTTAACATTGAGACCTGGTATCAGACTAAATTAATTAGCATAAAAACTAAGTGGTCAGTATTATCATAAAAAATGAGTACAACTCTGCTTGTCTTTAGCGCTTTGTCATATAGGTAAACATTGCAAAATTTTCTGTCAGCTTGATTGCTGTTAGTAGAGCATTCCAGAGCCGACAGGCCTTTACGGAGGAGGCCATCTGACCATGTGTGGTTCTGCAGTTTGGGATTTTACATACTGTTCCCACACACTGTTCCTCAGTGGTTCCGCCATCCAGCTTGTTAATTAGTTTGCATCTGATTTCTGGGAGTTCCTTTCTCAGACATTTAAAAATCAGTTTAATGAATGCAAAATGTATAAAATTCTGAAAACGAAATAAAATGTGTTTTTTTAGAACATGACAGTGATGCCGCCTCATTGGTTTTCGATCCATGATTTTAACAGCTTGATTGTACTGTATAAAGGAGCAAGACGATTAATAATGGATTTTGAAGTTTGAGTCGAGACAGTAATGAGAGTACGAGAGGTGGGAAGACACCATCGCAGGCGTAAAAAGCTGGGCTGGTCTGATACGTTTAAAGCAGTTTAAATTAGTTTTTATTGTTTTTGACATTTTCTTCACATGTTTATCAAATTTAAGTTGTGAATCTAAAATTATGGCTAAAAATTTGATCTCACTTACCTCATTTATATATTCATTTTGAAACTTAATCTTAAACTTTTCAGATTGTTTCTTATTGCTGAAACACATGGAGACTTTTTTTTTTAAACTTTTTTTAAGTTTAATGTATGATGGTTCTGCTGCAGCCAATGATAAACTCCATCCAAGTGAGTGCCGAAGATTTCAGCTCCTTCAGTGGCGTTTCAGCTGATGCATGTATAACGGCATCATCAGCATAACACATCACCTGACACTTAATATCAATTAGTAAGAAACTCTTCCTGTGACATAATGTTTTGGCAGAAGAAAATTAGGATGATTGGACGGAATTTGGTTTAAACAGATTTTGATTAAACAGATAGCTTCTTCTGCGAAATGATCTGCACCCTAAGTATTCATATTTTGATTTCGTCACATTTTAATAGAATGCTGACACAACCAATCTGTCACAGAAATATCTCAGCAACTTTTATGTTGGATAAAAACATTGTAAAACGATTTTTGCAAGCCCTATAATATACCACATCCACCGTTATAAATAGCTTTTTAATGAGTTGTTCCAGTTTTTCTATCCACAGAAACCAACGGTAACATAGTAAAAATTAATTTAATATGTTGGCGAGTCTACAATGCATATAATTTTAGACTTACTTTACCAAATTTGTTTTGATTAAATTTTTTCATGTTTTTTTTTTAATAATAGTCTGCTGGATATTCAGGTTTTAAGCTTTTTTTCTTCGAAGTCTTTATGTTCTTATTTTCTTTAACTCTTTCTGAACCAGTTTTATTCTCCTGTGTTTTTGCTCACATCAGGTTTTTGGTTTCATATTTCTTTTGGAGAGAGAATTTTCTTTTTCATATGTATGGATTATGAAAATGTGAAATGTAATTCCTGTATTTGATGACAAGTCCAGAAATCCCCAAAACAAAATTTTAACAACAATGGGGTATTGTTTTAGCATTAGACAGAGAACTGGAACTAAGCAGGAAATAAACATGAATAAACAGTAAATAAAATGTGGGCAAAGTACATTTCTGGGACTCAACAGACACCTAGGTAGTCACCATCAAATGCCACTCTTTTCCTCTCTGCAGTATTCTATCATTTTTCATCTATCACAATAAATATTCTTGGATCATAATAGTGTCAAGAGAAGGCTATATCATTATCACTCTCAAAAAATAGCAGCATTCTCTTTGTTTCTGGTTGTGAAGTGGTTGCTGTCACAGAGCCATCACTTGATTGGCCGGCGTGCCCGGCTTCTGTGTGTCACGTGACGCTCCAAATAAATATAACAGAGGGAAAGCTGCACAGTATGGAAGCATCCGTTTCTCATGCGATGAGCAAAAAACTGAAATAATTAAAAATGGTAATAATTAATCAGCAGAATAAGGAGCACGCCCAATGCTAGAGAAAATTTGTGACAAAAATAATTATTTTTATTTCATATTGTCATTTATTAATTATTTTATTTATTTATTTTTCCCCCCACGAAACGTATTATGTGAATGATCCAAAATCACAACTCAGACTGCTTGATCTTTTCCGGAAAAATCTTAAGTGATGCAAGACCACCTTCAGTTAAAAATGGAAAAATATAAATAAATAAATAAATAAATGGGGGGAAAAAATACTAATGTAACTGTCTATGACTTGACTGACAATAATTGTTGGGGATGCTAGTCATTTCGCGACCTTTGGTTTTCATGAACATATTAGATTACTTATTGATGGATTATTAGTTGCATTGTCTTCCTTTACTATACGTTGCTTTTTTTTTCATTCTTATCGAAGTTGCCAATAATTCTGGGCCTGACTAAAGCTGCTTTCACACCGGACGCGAAACGAATTTTTTGTACGACAGATTACATTCAAAGTCAATGCACAGACGCGCGCTTTTGCATTGACTTTGAATCTAATCTGTCGTGCGAACAATTCGTTTCGCGTCCGGTGTGAAAGCAGCTTTGATTGAACTCTTAATTTTAGCTGTTCCCGACCTTTTTTTGTTGTTCTCTGTGCTTTATATACGAACATGTGAAAGTATACGGGCAGGTTCAAATGGTAGAAAAACTCCCGTGGGGCTAAGCAGTCATTAAGAGCTCTATACGCAAGACACGTCTGACAGTTTGTTCACCTTAGCCAACAGCAAAATGGCTGACAGCCTTCAGTGAAAAGTGTCATCTCCATTAGTGAGCCTTAAGTCTTTGCTTATCTTGTCTTAATAGATAACGCTGAATGCAAGCACTTCACTTAGGCCTAATCGCATATTACTTATCACTTCAGCGATCAGAGCAAAAGTTATTCACCTAGTAGGCTACACATAAATCGCTTGGTTATCACAATTAACCTACAGCCACTAACATTTACTTGAAACTTTAGACAAGCATTAATTTTCAGTTTTCTGAATGGTGGTGTTTGCAAATGGCTCTGTTTTCCCCATAACACTATTTTTTGATTGCTTTATTGACAAAACATGAATCTGCACGGGTTTCATGAAACCTTCCCATTCATATTTTTCTGTAAGAAAAAAAAAGACTCAGGAGAAATGACCACACAAATTGCTTGTGGGTCAGATTCCTTTGAGAATGAAATTACACTTGAAATGGCACCCGCTTTTTTCAAACGAGCTCAGCACCTTATTGTCATATCAAATTTAAGTAAATAAAATTAATAATCTTGTTCATTGCACGCAAATGCAAAGGGGATGGCAGTATTAAAAAAAATAAAGATAGAAAAAGGAAGACTGCGAAAAAGACAATGCACAAGCAGGGGTGAAAAAAAATGGTAAAAATCAATATTCCAGAATGTGGCAACAGCAATATGATCGCCGACTCAAATCTGTGAAAAAGGACGGGGGAAAACAGCAGGAAAAGCGAGGGTCATTTATCACAGGTAAAGCCCGTCCAAACCGTGCTCTGCGGTCAGACCAGAGAGAAACAGCAGGCGAGGGAAAACTGCCCGATGAAATAAAGAATTTCCAGTGAAAGATTGCGCTCACGCGCCTGGTGAGTCACTGTCGGTAACGGACAACCACCTGGTGTTTTCAGCCGACCTCATGGAGATAATCGCTCAGAATAAACGATTCAATGGCGCACCGGCTGCTTCCTGAGAAATGCTCAGAATTTTCATTTCCTCAACCCAGGAGGATCTGATTGGACGTTGGCTCTTATGACGACTGTAGCCGCAGCTCTCTTCTCACTGGAAGCCGCTGGTGGTTTGATTGCATTTCTCACAGAGACTCACAGGCCCAACTGAAATAGGATTGATTTGGGCAGACATAGTTCCAGTGTAGACAAAAAAAAAGATATTTTTCCCCTGGAGGAACTCCAGACTTGCTCACTGGGTATATATTTTTTTCCAGATCAGCACATTTGACAGGCCAGTTATGTAGACAAATACCTCTTGTACAAGAGTTGGAAACGCTGCTCCAGTGGAATCATGGCCCTGCATGTTTTCAATGTCCCTCTGCTGGAACACACCAGATTCAAATAACGGTGACTTATTAAGGGCTTGATGGCGAGGCAATCATTTGAATCAGGTGTGTTTGAGCAGAGAGACATCGAAAATATGCAAGGCCATGGGTCAACAGGAGCAGGATTCCTTGCCCCTGCAGAAGTTCAAGATTTTTTTTTCCTCAAGGAATGAACTCAACTTTTCACGTACTATGTATGGTGCAACAAAATGGATGGTCATTCTCAGGAATATTAAAGGGACACATTCAATAACTGCATAGTGAGAGAGGGTTTGGATACGGAACGATGACGCGATGACAAGCTTATCTGCTTTCGTTGGCGCCTGCGTCCAGGAAGGTCTTGAGCAGATCTTTAATAAGCACAGGGATGCATTCATCTGGAAGAGTTTACAGACGGTCTAAGCATAAACAGGCCTACTTGGGCCTGTCAAGTTAAGCTTTCAAATTACCTCACCCCAAAGATCAGCTGCTTGTTCTCACAAGATTTTTCACACCCAGCTTCCATTCTCTCTCATCCTGATTCTTCATCTCCGCGACTCCATCTCTCGCCATTCTCAGTCCATTCCTCAGACATTTCTCTCCTTTGTCCATTCTCTTCCCTCCATTGTCCAATCCTCCTTTTCATCAACATATTGCTTTCTGCTGTATCTGCACTGAAAAAAATGTTTTGTTGAATGAACATAATTTTTTTAAGGTAAGTGGTTGCACAAAATATTTTTATCTGAAGCTAGATATTTTTATTATGTTGACTATTTGAAATGACTTATATTTTTTAAGTGGAGTAAAATAACACATATTTCTATTAAAATATGCTTAATTAATATATGGAACATTTACTAGGGGTCAAAATCACTTTTTTCAGTGTGCAAATGCATGTTCCATCTGCAACTCTCCTCTCCAGGTTCTTGTCCAATCATTCTCCTTTTCCACCTCAATTAACTTCTCTCTCCTGTCCTCTGATTCTGTATTTTCACTCTGTTTGCCACCAAAATTGACCAATCCGTCTCGCTCCGTACTCACGGCCTCCTTCTCTCCCCAATCACTCTCCCTTTCTGCCACAATTAATCGCCCATACCTCCCTCCCACCTTAACCACTCACACGCAGTTCGAGCACTCCGCGATTTAGTCAGAGGTGAAGCAGCGTCGCTGCAACTTTCACACGCTGTAACTTCCAACTGCACCGAGCCCTGGATATTAGCAGGGGCGCCAGTGGTCAAACCCAACACCACGGAGCCAGTCTGAGCACGAGAAGCCCAGTCAGGGCCGAGCTCGCAAGCCTGGAAATGGCGGTGTCCCCGAATGCCAACACAATTCAATCTCTGCTTCGGCCGTCTCTGACCAAAAACACATTTTCACTCTCATTGTTTTTTCTGGGCCCTCAAATATCACAATTAATTGTGACAAAACAGAGGCGTTACAGTAAATCATCTGCGACTCTACATGTAGTGATTCCATCTGCATATTATTGAAGGCAATGACGTGAAAAGAAGACAGAAATATAGAGAGCATCGGGAGCGGGTGGAGCTCATAGTCTGAAAGTTTGGCACTTCTCCGCGTGATCCGACTCCACCCAACCCAAGGAAATCAATTGCAACTGCGAAAAATGAATCAATTTCGCACATTTCATTAAAAAAAAAATATTCGCATGATGAATGCAGAGGTATTTGGGAAGAGGGATTGGTGGAGAAAGTGGTACACGAGGAAGGAAATCAGCACTGGGCTGAGGGGGAAAAATCTGCCGCGTAACAGATTATACTGTATGGAAACAATTACTTTGCGGCAAGCCCGAAGTGGGCCAGGATATCCAACTGTAAAGTGTGTGTGTGTGCTGGAGTAGGCCTGTGAGCGCGTTCTAACAACATACACTTCTGCTCTTGCTCGCAGTGTGTCTCGGCCGACGAACATCTGGACGTGGAGGCAGACGAGTCCTTGCCAAAGGCGATTATTAGAGCATTAGAACGACCTCGGCTCCAGTTTCCCCTGCGGGCGAATGCCAGCACAGCTCAGCAAAACAGTCTCTATGACCGGAACTGTATTTAAGCTGTATCTTAGAAACCGACTAAGCCACGAGCTACCCAAATGTAGCAATAGGTATGTTTTAACGGTCGTTAAACACTAACAGTATTTTTTTGTCGCTGCTTCCTTGTCTAGACAGTGATAATGAAGCTGAACCAATTAGCCGTATATTACCTTCGTTTATATTCTGTGATTCTAGGGAGAAAAAACAGGTGGGAAATGTTACGTTTTCAAATGTAGGAGAAGATTTAAGAGTCTTACAAGTCACTACAGAACAAAATTATTTTACTGAGGAAAAACTGTTTCCTCACCAGTCAGGCTATTGGAATATGACAACTAATAACAATAGTGCGCGCAAGGAAAGTATTATGGCGGTGCAGCGCTCATATAGTAAAAGTCATTTCACTGCTAAAAATAGACCACTAGTTAAACACGCTTCCTTTAGAAATGTCATTTTTGGCTAAATCTATGCATGTGTGCGTGTCCAATTGTGCAAGCTTGAGCATGCGTGCATCAATGTAAGTATGCACATGCATGCATTAGAGTCAGGGCCAGCTCATTAGCGCACAGCCCGTTATAACCCATGAAATTTCCATTCGCCTCAGTAACTGTGTATTAAAGTATTGAGCATGCTAGCAAAAATGATTGAATTGAGGACACATATAACGGATGCATGCATACGTACAGTACCCGTAAAAAGTTAGACAGGCTTTACTCATGTTTTAGCAACCTGTCCTTGGTGACTTTAAAATGGTGAAAGCTTTGTGGTAACCGCAAATGGTGCGACATATACTGTAAATGATCTTATGTTAAAAAAGAATAATTTACTTCACGGAATAAAATTTCAGGAAAACTGAAAAATTCAAAATTAGAAAAATAAGGTGGCAAACAATTTTTTGTTTTTTTCCCAAAATCCACCCATCCATTCTTTATACTGTTTTCTCCTCATTAGGGTCGCAGGGGAGCTGGAGCCTGTCCCTGCTGACTCTGGGTGAAAGATTAAGATTAATATGTACTTTATTGAACCCCGTGGGGTAATTTATCATCTGCACTTGACCCATCCTTTTGTTTGGAGCAGTGGGCAGCCACAGAGCAGCACCTGGGGACCAACTCCAGTTCTAAAGCCAGTTCCTTGGTCAGGGGTACTGGTAGGAGTGTTCCTATGACGCATGTTTTTGTGGACATGCAACATGCAAACTCCACACAGAAAGGCCCCAGGCTGGATTGGAACCCACAATCTTCTCGCTGTGAGGCAGTAGTGCTAACCACCGTGCCGTGGCAGACAAGGTTCCACCCAGACAAGCTTTCCAATCCATCACAGGGCGCACACACCGTTCACTCTCACACTCATACCTGCGGGCAATTTAGTGTCTTCAATTAGGCTGAAGTGTTTTTGGACCGTGGGAGTGCACTGGAGTAGCCGGAAACGCACTCAAACTCAGCACCAAAAGGCCCCGTGCCGGATTCAAACCCAAACCCTTGTTTTTGTGAGAAACCAGTGCTAACCCCTGCCCCACCGTGCCACCTAAAGTGCGACTTCATTCAGGACTTATTGGACGGAAAGGTCAAGGAGGTGCAAAAAAGTGCAGCACAGCTGTAGGAGCTTCTATTGTTGCACTGGTGTGACTTCTAAAACCAAATCACCCTCTCAGATAAAATAAATAAATATTGAGCATGCTCAGCAGTAATGATTCTAAATGGTGGTTTTTTTTTAATTTAAGCTTTAGATCTTTTTTTGTTAAATTAACCCATAGAGCGCTAAATGCAGGTATTGTTGCTCTATGAAGATATCAAAAAAAATTCAAAATGTGGCGACTGGCTTAAAAGAGCTCCCTCATAACATGTCAACACATGATAGGTTTTCAACAGCACAAGATAAAATTATACTTCTGAAAAATTTATTTCAGCGCTCTAAGGGTTAATGGTATATTGGTTATTTTTATATTATCTGCTTGTTTGAAGAACTTGGGTTCCTCCAAGTGTTTGACTGGGACTTTATATTACAAATGAAATTGATCCAAAGTATTTCAGCTATGTAGTTCAGCTCAAGTCTCTAAGTACGGAGGATAGACTCCGTGGCTGCCGACCAATTATTTAGTTTGGTGAGCATTAACTGTAGTATTTCTGATGGAACCCAACAGGGGGCACTGTTCTATCCAGAGGGAAACCTTTCTTGCCATTCTTGTCTGCAGAAGGCTGACCAGAAGTGTTTGCTACACGGACTTCGACAGAGCGAGAGAGAGAGAGAGAGGGAGAGAGAGAGAGAGAGGAGGAAAACAGATCAGAACATAGACAATAGGGTCCACTAATATTAAAAAGATAAAATCTTTAATCAGCTGAGCACCTGGTGATCAGTCTCAGTGGGTTATTTTTGTTGTTAATTCCGATTAAACACAGCCAATGAGAACAGACACAAGAAAAAGAAAAAAATTCTGCATTGAAACCATTTCATGGGGGCTCGCCCGTATTATTAACTTAGTAGGTTGGATGTCACGGCTGACGTAACCGGTGTGTCTGTCACCACATTAAATGGGGAAATCCTCGGTTCAGTGGAGCTATTGAGTTCAGTTCCATGATGACATCATGGTCACATAACCATACAATGATTCAAAAAAGGTTACTGGATGTCACAGAGGCTCAGTCCTGCACCGTTATAGTAATTAGTGTCTCTCACTTTATATCTTGATGTCTTTCGCCAACACATGGTTATCATTTTCCCAGTCCCTCCTTGCCAGCACAGAGCCCCATCAACCAGAAGGATATTGGGCTGTACAACGCAACGGATTTGTCAGCTTAATTTTATTTGACACAACATTGGTCTTTCGAAATCTGGAAATGGAGCAAAGGAAATCTACATTCGGGAATCTGTCGAACGCGTCAGTCTCCCATGCTAAAATTAGTTCAAATAATTTCATTGCTTTCCATCCCCAGTTATTTCGACAGAAAATATCGCGGGTTTCCAGAAACAAGCTCGTAATTCTCAGCCAAGAATTTTTGCGCGCTACTCCACCCCGTAGCCGTAGCCCACTCTCAGACACCCACCCACTCAGAGGGGTCGGTATAGACTAGCGATATTATATGTCTGAAAAAGGGCAGGAAAGTCTGGGGCGGAGCAAAGGGGAGAGGAGGGGTGGGGGTGCAAAATGGAGCCACCATGTCCCCATAGTGTCAATCAAACCAAGAGGTGCGGGTGATGGCTGTGGTGCTGGAGCGCCGGGGAGGCCTATACTGTACATACAAAATCCCTGCTCCGAAAATAAACTTCAACATTATACAGCGTCCCAGGAGAGATTTATAAAGCCTTGTAAAAGAAAAAGTTTGCTAATGCAGAAAGCTGTAATGGGTATGGTGCTCGCTGCGTAGCGATATGCGGCAACTTAACGAGCTCAAGGCTCAGCAGGGGGACGCACACTGGCATGTCAATGCCTCACGGGACGCGGGGAGCGATCTTATCCAATCACAATCCACAAAAGCCACTCTTATCCAATCATAAATCAAGGCAGCCACCTTTAATAATTCATCAGGTAGGCCAGGCATTTTCAGGCAGCTGAAGTGAAGGATAGAAACTCTATCAAAAGGCAAAGTTGATATTTTTAAATCAATTACATGGCAGGAAAGAATAAAATGTTAATGACCCAAAGAATGGCCGTACTGTATTCTGAAAAATGTACCACTCGAAAACTATTGGGCCCCGTTGTACCATACATTTGGATGGGATGCGTAATTAAATTTATTGCTATTCACATCACTCATTGGGATAGCAAAATATTAGAAATAGGATAGGTTTTCTTCGTTTGGATTTTAGCATCTGAGTCATCTTCATGGGCTGGACTGTCAATCACCGCTTCATAAAGCAAAAATTGTTTTCTCCTCAGGACTCATGGCTTTAGTTCAGAGGAGACAGACATCACTGTTTACTCAAGACCCAGGAATACAACACTAAAAAATCACAAACTCAACAACCCAAGTTATCATTGAAGTGCTTGAGACATTTTGGGGCAGCTGAGCAGTAACCTTACAAACCTGTCCTCAAAACATGCAGTGTGACATAGCACTCCTGCTAGCCTGCATGCTAACACTGAAACTAGCAGGAAGATGCCATTACCACAAAGAAAACAGAAAGGAAATGCTCACACAAACTGATGATTTAAAAAAAAAAAAAGCTAACAGAAATAGCCTGCTGTGCAGATTAAAGTCAGTAATACAACAGTTGACTAAAGTAAGTTATGGTTTGTTACCATTGAGAATACGACCAACTCAAACCAATGTTGGCAATGAAACAAATGGACCACAGATTGACTATGAGGACGGACACCAACCAGAGGCCCACGAAAAATGAAAATACTATTCCTCAAGTAGCATGCTGGAAAAATAGATGAAGAGGAAGTGTTAATATGTTTGTGTGAGTGTCCGCGAGCGAGATTTAGAGAGGGGAGAAAGTCAAAATCTTTTGGATTTGCTCCAGCCATCATGCAGTGTGATGGGCTCAAGGAGACTACTCTGCCTCTACATTTGCGCGTTAGGGCAAAACAACTCCGCATAGCCAGATGCTATGAAAATGCTGGCGTGGCCACAAGCAGCCGCGGGCCACATTCGGCCTCATTTTATTACTCCATTAAAATGGATGTGTGGGGTCCTGAGCAGTTGATGAGATGCCCCGACAAATTGTACATAAGTGGCCATTGAGCTGTGGCAGGCAGATAGAATTGGCTACTGGTGTCTGGACTGTGTTCAGGCTTACAGCTACTGAGTGGAAGGGACCAGGCTCAGGGATTGTCACTGCTTTATGAATGATGGCGTTAAAGAGTGGTGTGTTTCTTGTTCTGGCATTACTTTCACTCTCTCGCTCTCCTTTCTCACACACACACTCCATAAATCACGCGTCCATGTAAACACACACGCGCACATGCTTTAACAGACACAACACACGCATACACAAACACATATTCATCATGTTCATATGGATATGAGTGCACATATTTTCTCTCTCTCTCTCTCTCTCTCTCTCTCAGTCCCCCCTCCACACACACACCCACACACACACACACACACACACACCAGCACATATCACTGTCTTTGGTTAATCTTCCTTCAATTTTCACTTGTGTCTCTGATCTCATTCAGGTAGTGCAATATTAACTTTACATAACCAATCGCAGGAGGGAGTACCGTCACCGGCGTAACTTGTTATTTATCTAACCTCACCGCAGCCTCTCGTAAGTAATACCGAACGGTTTAACGGCAGAGGGTCAGCGATGGAAGCGAGACCGCCATGAAATGCTGATCGTGACTGACGGTATTGAAACCACATGACAGGAGATCCGAGATTAGACAGGACAACAAGATCACATCAGTGTGCCTAACAGTGGGTGGTGATAAGGAGGTGGGGGGAGAAGGGTAACTCCGTTCCACGATGAAGCGCTTCGGGCAGGAGCCGCTTAAAACTTTTCTTGATTTCACCTAAAGTTTGAGAGGGGAAGTCTGCAAAAATTGGCCAACGTGATTGACTCCAGAGCAGCAGATTTCACCCCCCAACCCCCATGCCACAGTTTCACTTCACAGTGGTAGAGCATTTCAGAGAGAGAGGGAGAGAGAGAGAGAGGGAGAGAGAGAGGGAGAGAGAGTGAGAGAGAGAGAGAGAAGCCAAAAAATAACTTTGTTTGGATCGGAGAGAGAGAGAGAAGTTAGAGTATCAAACACATTTATTGTGACAATAGCACAAGGCTCAACAAAGCAGAATTTAAAAAGCATGAACGCCCATAATGAGCTGAACACATTCAACACTTTAAACCCAACGGAGATGAACCACAAATCAAAAAACCTTAAAAAGTAAAAATGCGAAAAAAGGGATAGTAATGAGAGAGAGAGGGAGAGAGTAAAAGTAAAAGAATAACTGATTGGAGCTCCAGCAGCTTTCATAGCTTCAGGCTGAAATGCTAATCAAGGTCCAGCTTAATTTGGAGGGAAAACTTCTCTTCATTCGTCCATCCACACCCCTCCCAACACTCTTTCATTTATACCTCTCCTCATATGGGGGGGGGGGTGCTCTGCTGACACAGGGTAGAGCCCCAGAAACAGTAAGCCTGCTCGATAAGTGACTGCTTCGCCTCGACCTACATTGTGCGAACTTCCACAGTAACAGACCTACAGGCTCCAGTCCAGATGTGAGCAGCTGGTCATCTC
This sequence comes from Gymnothorax reevesii, assembly GCA_029721435.1. NCBI lineage: Eukaryota > Metazoa > Chordata > Actinopteri > Anguilliformes > Muraenidae > Gymnothorax > Gymnothorax reevesii. The sequence continues at coordinate 12,918,438 of CM056584.1, read as the reverse complement.
ATGGCGCTGCTGTATTCGCATATAATTGTAAACTACTAAAAAAAAAATGGTGACGCTGAACTCTTCTGGTTCACACGGGTCATGATCCAGCTTTGCTGACACGGACCCGCATGCTGGTCTCCTCTATTGAAATTAATTACTGCTGGAGTTTTAAATCTCTGCAAAAGATAACTGCATGCAACTAATTCCTGTTAGCGCTGACACTGACAGCAGTAATTCCCGTTCCAAAGGCTTTCCCCCGCTATGCTGCACAATACTAGCGCTGACACATAAGGCCCAAATCACATGAATTACAGAAATAGATAAAGTGATCACATGACGGACACCGGTTGCCGCAGAGGGCAAGTTGCTCTCAAAGAACCATGAACTGCGAGTACTATGAAAGCAACGAGACAATAAATGCACCACTTTACACCACACAGGATGTGCTGAAAGGATTGTTCAATACTTGCAGTATTTTTTGAACACGTGTATATACTGTACATGTAGGTGTGTTTCCAACACACTGCATACTGTGCATAAATAGTGAAAATATAAGATCTCTGAATAGGTTCATATGTATGTGTTCACTCAACATGCAAATGTTGATTTCTGAACGAAACCAAATAATTTTGACATATGTTGATTGCCTAAGAGGCCACAAGTGGAGTGTGTTTCTTACACCGGCTGCTGCAGATCAGCGTACCAGGGGACCAGGCGGAAGTCACATATCACTCGCCACCAATACGAGCAAACTGCCACAGACAGCCTGTCCACGGGCAGGAAAAAGATAAAGACAGGCATTTATGCTGCTATGTATGGGCTCGGCCCAAAATCGCAGTCTCTCTTTCAGTCCCTCGTGACTGCCTGACCATTGGGCCCAAAACCAAACCGCCACAATCGGAAGCAACAGGAACTGAAGAGGAAATTTGACAAAAGAAGTAAGAGCTTATTCTGACATTTCAGACGCACATTTCGGTAGGCAGGGTGCGAAATGCGCCTCGATTTTCAGACGATTACACGTTCCTCGGCTAAATGAAAATGAGCTTGTTCAGTAACACGGTACGGGTCCTTATTGAAACCACATTTCTGCGGGTCCCGGGGCCTCGACGAAGCCGAGAAATCCAGGCCTCCACAGGTCGCCGGGGAAGCGAGAAATAAATGGAGCGTGTTTAGCCTCCAACCGCTGAATATTAATCAGCATTTAATAAAAGGAAAATAAAGCGCACGCCACTCCAAATATTATTTTTTTACATGACGCTACCTTTAATTTCTGTTACGCTTGGACTTTTTTTAAAAATAAACACACGCCTCAGAAAATTCAAGGACTTTGACAGGAAAAATAAAACTGGGAAATGAAGCGAAATGAGCGCGTGCGGCACGGGGCCGATGGTCGTCGTGGAAACGCCTCCCCGATTCATACGTGTTTTCAGAGGTGTGTCGGGATTAGAGTCAACAGGAGTGGTGTGTGTTTTGGGTTTCAGAGTGGAACATACGTCTTCTTGTCTCTTTACAAGCGGGCGTGGGCTTTCCATACTTTGCAACACACCTACCCAAGGGTCGTTGCCTCGTCTTCCGTTACAATTTAGAATGGGGTCTCACTAACAAGACAGATGAATTTGAACCTTTGAAAGTCTATTGCCTAACCATTGGGAGGGGTATCAAAGGTGGTTTAAAACCAATGGCAATGACACGTGTCTTGAGTACACTTTTAGATGATGACTACTAGATGCACCAAATTCAACAAACACTTGCCAAGATGTTCAGTTAAAGTCCTGGTTTGGAACCAAATGAAGGAAAAATATTGTGCCGTAAAATAATAGCACAGTGCAATCATATTAAAAACCCATCCCTATTTTAAAATTTTGGCCTCTTCAGTCTAATTGAATTGGACTGACTGCGGTGTTTTGATGGTCAACCAGGAAAAACAAGGGCAAAGATGCATATAGGTAATGCCTCTCGTTGACCACCGCTTCTGACTAGCACCAACAGCTCCACATGCCAGTTTTTCATTGGTTCTGAGGTCACAGCATAGGCTCTAGACCAATCAGAAGAGTGTTTTTTGGCAGGCTCTATACTTATGAGGGCAAGGCAAATGCGCACCCATCCAGAGTAAACAACAGAAATAAAGTCAAATGTTTTTTTAAAAAAAAAACTCATCTGTTTATCTTCATGGAAAAGTCCAGGTGAACCGTTTTTGGCCAGACTGAAGGAAGTAGCAATTTACGCAGTTATGCCCCTCGCACATGGACAAGCCTCACGCAAACATTCGCCAAGAGAGGGGAGCACTCAACGGCGGGACAAAAATTCTTAATTTCTGTATATTAAGTGCATGTAGAATTTACTAAGTGGAACGATTCGGCCAAATGTCGAGAAATATTAAAGGAACAAGAGTGGTCCTCTGTTAGAATGCGTGAGATATGGATATCCAAAAGATTTCTGAGATTAATTATTTTATAAAAAAAGCTATCGTTGGACTTGCAGCTCTGGGTTCTTGCACAAAATCCCTTCTGTTCCCGCATAGGGTCACATTCAGCCAGTGTTTGTTTACCCTGTGAGTTGACACTACGCTGTACGCAGGAGCCTGTTTTCAAAAGCTTAGCGACAAGGGTGTTTTTTATTGGCGCTTTGAGCTGCTCGCATGACTAGCTTAGCGTGCAGGACAACGGCCATGGCCTGCCCGGGCCAGGGATAAACCACACATGCTGCGGCACTACATTTAAACATCTCACAGCGAAAGCCCAAAGAGTGTTGTCCAGACTGGCCTGTTCCCTACAGGCACTATGGCATCCCCATAGGCCTTATGCAATCCTCTAAAATTATAACGCAAATTATATTTGAATGATTACTTACTTACAAGCCCAAACATGCTTGTGCACATACACAACTCATAGTGACACCCACAGGAAATAATACAGGATGTGGGCTCCCTCCTCTCTCACCATTCTGCTTCCTTGAGGTATGAGATCAATTTGCTTTGTGGAAGCTTCTGAAAGGTCCTAATCCTGTTTGCCTATCAACAAGTATAGTGACTGCAGAAGACTGCTGCTCTCCAGGAGAAAAGTTGGAGGACACTGGTTCAGGGATGATAATCATCCTATTTGATAAAATAGAGTTGAGCAGAGATTCTCAAATTTGGTATTTGACTCCAAATCCAGCCCTGATTTTCTGTTCTCCCAGGTAATGAACTGAGCAATAACAACTACTCATTGGCAAGACCATCTAAGCACCTGACACCAAAGTAGACAAATTGCAGAAAACCAGTGGCTCCCTCCCCTTAAGTATTGTGATTTTAGGATCTAAAGAGCAGTGAATCAGAGAAAGACTTGCTGTATTTGCCGGTAAAGGGCCACAATATTTTTTCTGAGAAACTTACCACAAACAGGCCGTAAGTCTCCTTCAGAATCCTGGTGAGTCATCGGTTTCTTTGTCCACCAGACCAGAAATGGTGTCTGCAGTGAAAGTAGACCTTGATACTGGCTGTTTATTGCTATAAAATACAAAACAATGCCACAACCCCTGTCAAAACACCTTTAAAACTGGCAGGTACTAAAGAAAATGAATAATCTGAGTGCACAAGTTATGATGTGCATTCATAATTAAATGTATACACACATACACACAGTGTCATGTATGCATAAATAATTGCTCTCATACACACGGACACAGAGATGCATAGAATGGACAACAATGGCCACTTCTGCATCGTGGAATTTGACGGCACCTGGCTACCCCGCGGTAAGCTCATAAAAGTGCGCCGTGCAGTGGTGTAATCAGCAGACAGGCCAAAGGGGGCGCGGCAGGTCTACGGGCAAACCAAAGAAACCCGATTGAATTACGTCCGTTCTCCCCCTGTCCCAAAGCACGAAAACACTATTCAGACACAGGCTCTCAGGAAATTGGGGAGGACAATTTGCTCTGGTGTAATGCTAGACAGCAGAAGCCAGAGACCCACAGGGCCCATCAGGGTGGGGTGAGGTGTGGGGTTGCTAGAAGCTGCTTTGATGAAACTGCAGCGTTTGAGTCAGGAGCATCTGCTCAGGTGTTCCTCTGGGTACCATACTTGGTGCCCGTTCCTTTTCACATATCAAGCTGGCAACGCTAGTTTGCAAAGCTACTTTCAAAATGAATGAAAAAAGAGTGAATGAATAGATTGAGAGAAAGACAAGAAACAGAAGGAGGAAGAGAATATTTAATGGTGGGTGTCGTGGGATTGACTGAGGTTGGGGGGTGAATAACTCGTTTTGCATCTCACTGCAAAACTCTCATATGTGTTTTGGGGGGAAAAATATTAAACAAGTAAAACAAGTATACACATGTGCCTATGCATCCTACCAAAATACACAACAAAAACAAACCCCATAGATAAAAAAAAACAAAGTATTCTTTCTGAAAGTTAAACTAACAGTGTGCCCGATCTTATTTGATTTAAAAACCATTTTGCCTGTTTTGAGAATGCAGTTTCATATTTTGTCCATAAATCTTATGTAAAATAATTCTATATGCAGTTCTTTCCCCATCCTTAATCACACACATTTCAAAGATGTTTCCTCTTTGCAATCTCTCAAGAGCCAGAGAAACGATGCATACATACTATTTCCATGGCAACAAAGTTATATAAATTTTATACATTTATAAGTACATCAGGCTGGCATTTACATTATTTGCTTACAGCCCAAAATGACTTGCTGCCAAAACACATTGTGGGTACATTTATTATAATCATGTGAGCATTTACTGCAACCGCATGGCAGTTTGGTATATTCAACAATTTTAGACAGGCAAAACTTGATTTATTTTCATCAAAAGGAGACTCAAATTTTGTTCACAGCAATGTTTGTTCCCTCCAATTATTTTACAACAGACCTAAACATGGATAATCGCCAAGTAACCCCCCCCCCCCCAAGGGGTTATAACATGCAACTTTCCGGATGAGTCACACTGCATAACAGCACATACAAAATTATTTCTTCCTGTGCCACTTTGTCTATGCAGGGTGGAAAAAGACCTCTGAAGAGCCTCATCAGTGGGCCTATTAGGGAACAATTCTCAAGTGAATTCGTATTCTTTTCCCAAGGTACTCTGGTAGTGAGATTTAATTTAATTTAATTTAATTCATTTACGGTCTTTTTAATGGACATTAACAAAGAAAGTTGAAGTGCATGACATCATAAAAGTTTTGCTTAAACTGTAAAAAAATTACTGAATTGCCAGTCAGGCACAAATTTCTAAAGTTAAAAAGTCGCCAAATCCTCCCTCCTTTCTAAGTAAAGGCGAGGAAGATTCTGTTCCGTGATCCTTTCTGCCTGATCCCAAATCATCTCTCCTTCCTAAATAAACTAAAGGTGCCGTTGAGGAGCAGATGTAAGGTGTATACAGCAGATTGTGTTGCTAAAATTGTGGAACTCGATAAATATTCCCAATATATTCGATTTGAAAACTGCACCTACTTTTGCCAGTCAGCCCAGCACAAGCACACACAGACACACACAGATAACACAGACACACACAGACACACACAGTCATTGCTCTTGCCATAGTGCCGCATATTTGAAAGTTATTTTAATAGTTTTTAAAGTGTGAGGAAAGTCAATGAAATAAGTCTTATCTAGTCTACTTAAATCCAATGCAAAAAAAGCAAATCCCATTTATTTTATGCAAATCTAATGTAACTAAAATAAATCCAATCTATTCTACTCCAATCTATTGTAAATTAAGTCAATAAAATCTACTCTCAGGCCTAATTCAGTATACCAAGGTACTCTGGTAGTGTGAGATTTAATTTCATTTATTTTTTTATTTTCTTTTTTATGGACATTAATGAAGAAAGTTGAAGTGCATGGCGTCATAAAAGTTTTGTTTAAACTGTAAGGGAATGACTGATTTGCCAGACAGTCACGTATTTAAGGACTGGCCTCAAAAAAACTCATATGGTAATAATTAGCAGTCAGAAAACCCCAGCATGGGCTAATTGATTATAGCCAGTGAACTGATTAATTCAGCAGAGTGTGTTGCATCACTGCACTACTCACGATCAGGAAAGTGAAGAATAAATTGAGAGCCATCTGGAAAAGTCACTGTAAGCAGTTATGAAATTATGAGGACCCTAGAATATCACAAATCTCTTCATATTTCGCACATTTTATTGATTCACATCACATATCTTCCCAGAGCCTAATATAGCAGTTCCTCAGTAACAATACCATGACTCACACAAGGAAATCCAAAAGCTAATGACTAAACTACGGCCATGAGTCAACTGTATTCGTCTTCGATGAGAAACCGGCCAAGAGAATAGGCGACCAGCAAAGTCAGAAAACGGAATGTCCTTGTCCTAATCGTTTGGTAAGCTAGAGGATGAAAGTAGTCCTTTTTGACTGGGAAGAAAGCAGCACAAGAGCATCAAATAAGCTGGGCATTTCCACGCTGCTGAGGGAGAACAACCCTTTTTATTGGCCCACAAAAACCAGGGTGTTCCAGGGCACTCAAGAGCAGGACTTGCGCATGTCTAGGTGTACGGTAATACTGCACGCCCCGGCCTGGTTTCCACCCATCCAACCAAACTGATTTCTTTTCTGCAGGGTTAACATGGGCTATGGCACAGACTCTCACTCACATTGTATAAGAGCTGATGCGTAGAGCAGGGCTTTTCTTTTCGAAGCTAGCAGCCACCTCCAAAATGTCAGTTTGCAAATAAGGAAGTAATCAAGATCACTAGCCTAATCTGTGACCATGCTAAAATGGCTCAGGATGATGATGCCAAGACAATGAAAGTCCCAAGCAATGCAAAAGAAGCCAGAAATTGTGTGTGTGTGTGTGTGTGTGTGTGTGTGGGTGGGTGTGCCTTCTCACTTGACCAGGTGATCTGGTAGTCAGTCATAGTTTGAAGCACGCGGTGAAATTAGGTGGATTCTGGCAGTGGCGTTGGATGTAAAATAAAAGCGCTCAGGTTTTGATTGCTGAACAAGAACTGACTTGAGAAGATACGCACAAAACAAATCTCTAACAAAGCAGATTCTGTTCTGTGATCCTTTCCGGCTGATCCCAAATCATCTCTCCTTCCTAAATAAACTAAAGGTGCAGTTGAGGAGCAGATGTAAGGTGTATACAGTAGATTGTGTTGCTAAAATTGTGGAACTCGATAAATATTCCCAATATATTCGATTTGAAAACTGCTCCTACTTTTGCCAGTCAGCCCAGCACAAGCACACACAGACACACACAGTTAACACAGACACACACAGACACACAGACACACACAGTCATTGCTCTTGCCATAGTGCCGCATATTTGAAAGTTATTTTAATAGTTTTTAACGTGTGAGGAAAGTCAGTGAAATAAGTCTAATCTAGTCTACTTAAATCCAATGCAAATAAAGCAAATCCCATTTATTTTACGCAAATCTAATGTAACTAAAATAAATCCAATCTATTCTACTCCAATCTATTGTAAATTAAGTCAATCATATCTAATCTCTGGCCTAATTCAGTAAAGCAAGGACCTTCTTACTTGTACCTGCCACAACATAAAAAATTTGATTGGGCAACAAACCATAAGTAGGGGTACATCTTTTAAAACCCTTACCCATACCTGAGGAGGGGACATGTAAACATTTAGAATAAGGGCACATGATTTCCTTTGTTTTATTATACCACCATTTACTTCCAGATTAATACAGCTGGACTAAAGTGCTACAGATTTCTGGTCATTTTAAGAAGATATCACTAATGTAAAAGTACAAATTGAAACATTAGGTGCTATTTCAACACCTCACAGAGTAAATGAGGCACCACAGCACTAATATGTACTCACACATAAGGTGTGATATTAACACCAAACTTTTTACCATGCACATAACATTTAACCGCGGAAAAGGTTAACCGCGGAATAAACAGAGTCAGTGACACCACAGTGACTCTTACACTGAGGCTTTAAGGAGGTGGTTCAAAGCTGCATGTCCAGTCCAGCTCCAGCGAGACACAGGAAGTAACACTTAGCAGGCTTGCCTTTGTCACGCTGAAAGAAAATAGCATGGGCTTGGCGGAGGGCTCTCTAGCTATGGTGACATCATCAGCAATTATGACATCATCAAGAGTTAATTTTAGCTGCCCTCGCTTGTGGCTTTACTCAGAACCCAAGCCAGTATAATCGGCCCAATAAGTAAATCAGCAAATTTTTAGAACATCAAGTCTCCCAAGATTGAGATCTCAGCCTCGCCTGTCAAAATAACAAGATGGACAGGCGCCTCCTTGTTCGTGCTGCCGTGACTTCACTTTAAGCAGCCCACAAATGAGCTTCAGTGGCGATTAGGTGGACTTTTTTTTTGTCACCAGGGTTATTAGCAATGACGGGTGTGTAGGTGGAGTGTGTAAGCCTGCAGGGCCACAGCACATGTTGTTCTTAGACGCGCGAAAAGTACTCGCACTCATAGTGACGTCCACACTGACCAACCAACGCTTGAATGGCACCCAAAGTAATGAAACGTGAACTCAAATGAAGCAGGCCTTTAAAATCCATGGCTATTTAATCAAATAGGGACCGAATTCACCATTTAACACAAATCATGCCGGGACACTAAAAATATTACTGCTTGCATTATTAGTACTAGCTACAATCACCGTTATCACTGTTTCAGGATATATGACTGACTGTCGCAAGTACTGGCGATGGGATTCATTTTCTCTTTAATAATTCTGATAAAACAGCTCCAAATTAGCCTCTTCCCGTCTCCATATGAAACTCGGTGAAGCAGCCAACTTGTCAGGCGACTGGTACAGCTGTATCGCAAGGTTAACTGCTGTTCCACTCCTGTAGATAGCCTATCAATCAGAGACCACTGTGAGAGCATCTACACTACTATTTAGCTGGCGGAGATAAACAGCAGATAACACTGTCCCTGATTTTTTTCTGTAAGAAAGGGAGGTTAGGGACGTGAATAGGAGGGTAAAAAAAATTGTAGCTACTACTGTATAAAGGTGAAGGACAAAGCAGCACCATTTTGGCACACTGCTGCACCCTGCCAGAAATTAAATGGGACAAAGGTTTAGCAGGTTACTACTGGTCACTGACTCTTTGCCCAGCAGTTTATATAGGTCATAAAATCATGACCTATTTGAGCTTCCAATCCACAAACTCACCGGTCCTCGCGCCACAGTTATTATGACTGCAACCTGGAGCAAATGACAGATTATGTTGTAAAATACCGTAATATTATCTACTATATCGTATTCTATATTGCAGGCGAAAATATATTCAGCATTATATGCAGAATCGAATTGCATGAATCACTAACTTGCAGTTTATGTAATCGTACCGCATATCGCAACCTTTCATTGATAAAGGCATCTTGCAACAACATGATAGTAGCATAAAAGTGGCTGTAATTCCAATTGTCTCTCTTTATCTTTCAGATGTAAATTGAGGGATTTGCATCTCCATTTGATCCTGGAACATTCAGTCAAAATTGAATTGTACATTGCATGTAATATGCATATCATTACAAAATTTTCAAACATGGAAACTGCATAAATAGGTCATGCAATTCCGAAAACATAAACTTTTCTAATGCACGGCCCTAACTTACAGTGCCTTTGTAATCCATCACCTAGGGCTTGCAAGACTCCCTCCAGAGGACTGAATGCACTATTAACACAAACTGGGCTCTGGGGGAGGCTGTTGGCATTTTAGCGGGCGCAGACAAATGAATATCTTCAGTCGGGAACACGCTGGTCAATGTCAGCACCCGTAAATCCATCCCCAGATCAGCTCCAGCTGTTTGTTTTTTAAATCATATTTTGCTAATTTATATCAGCCCATGCTGGGATTGGTTGGAGAGGCAGTCACATGGTTCTCATGAGATTGTAGATCTCTGTCACACCCAACAGTTTTCACCAGCAGCGTGTCTGGATTTTACTTAACAGCTTAGTGACAAGGGCTGCCACTGGCCAAATGACTGCAACTAAACACTGCAACAATGTCTCCGCTGCTTGAATAATCCGTCTGGAAACCTTATCAAGAAGACTGCCATACACATACTTCCCTTCTCATTGTCAGCAGCTTTTACTAAATATAGTTATAAAATAAGTCACATTTCCAGCAAAATATGAACAGGGATTGACTGTTGTTGCATTGATGTCTCAAGGATTTACAGTATAGATTCAATATGTCGATTTCAACGCTTCTGGAAGGTGTCAGTTTTAAACAATTGGTAAATGCAAGTGGAAGTTTGCTTTAAGTAATTCGGCTGCACCGAAGGGCCAACAAGATGATAATGGCAAACAGCCTTGTATGCAGACAATCTAAGACGCTACTTTTAAGCAGATGGTAGTGCCACAGATGCTCTGGGCCAAGCTGAGCATTCAGTGGCAGTACATGCGAAACAGTAATTGCATATGAATAAATGAATTTCCAGCTCACAGTGTGGCCTGCTCTAACTTTACAAGCATGTAAAGCATCTTAATTCTCCTACAGTACAAGTGCGATTACATTTCAGATGTTATTAAACAGAGCAAGTTATCCACTGCAGTGATTGAAGTTGAAACTTCTAGGTCAGTTGCCCACCATATAATATTGTCACCACTGCTACACCCTGGGAAGCAGCTTATTTCAAATTTCACCTCTAGCACGCATCAAATTCCATCTCATTAGCTGAGAAACACTGGGTTTGATAGGATGTGGTGAACGGTGAGCCTTTCTGACAGGGCTGCTCTAACTATTTCCCTGCACAAAAGGTTAAAAAACTATAAATTACCATCCGAATGGTGATAAAACTGGCACATCTCTGACTCAAACAGTGCAATGACCTGCGATGTGAACGCCGTAAAGCGAGACGTCTCAAGGACACCCTTCGCGAACAGGATCCCATAAATCTCTCCGCGGCCGACGCTAACGGCGTCTCTCTGAAGGCGAGCCAGCGCCGCGCTCCGATGCATTTTGGCGAGCATGTGGGAATCCGCGGGTCTTGAGTGGCGGATGGCGAGAATGTGCGAAAAAGCAGCGGGAACGTCAGGCCAGCGCTATTCTCTGTAGCTGTCGAGGACGCAACGAGCCCTGTAAACTTCGCCCGGAACGGAAAGCCGTGAATCATCAACCGGTCGTGTCTGACTTTGATCAGACCTGTTGAGTCTGGCATTGTCCAGCCATTCTGATGCGACTGGATGTGCACCCAGCACACTCACATCCATCAATCCCAGTCAAGAGGGTCTTTAAGTATTTGGACAGTGACATTTTAATGAGCCAAAATTCCTAAAACTATTCACTCAATCCGAAAACATACAGTGCTGAACAAGTTTATTAAAACACCAGTCAAAAAAAAAAAAGAGAAAACAGGAATGTTGAAGAAATTTGGCAAAAACTTGTTTAAAACTAAAAGCTATTGTTTCTTTGGCAAATAATGAACTGAAACCACTAAATAGTCCTGATTTAAACATAAAAACAACAACAAAAAAAACTATATTTTGTATGGCCTCCGTTGGCCTTGATAACAGCTTGCATTCTTGCATTCAACCACTAAAATTAATTTTTATGTTCAGGAATGCAAGAAAATAACTGTTATTTGGTAGCTTATTCAAAAACTAATTATGTGCTTAACTATTTTTTTCTGCTTTTATGTAAAACTGTGAATTCAAAAATTCATGGAAAACAACAATAATTACATTTTGGAATTAAGAATATCATTTCAGTTAAAGAGCTTGTGCATACTGGCGGATTATAACCATTACAGAAACATAAAATATTTTGGTTATTACCAACAATCTTAACTTACGGCAGCTGTGGCATAAACCTTACATTGGGTGGTTGTCCAATAAATTTGTTGAGCACTGCGTGTCCTGACCATAAATCTGCGTCCCAACTGAATACCTTCGGGTAATAAGTCCTAACAGTATGGATCATGAAAAAATAATGGCCCTTTAAAATTATGCCACTGTCCCAGTAATTATGGCCCCATCAGGAATCATCCCCACAAGCACATGCTTGTTCTGAACAACATTCCTTTGGGATTAATGCAACACTAAGCCAACGTAGGCAATGATGCAATAGCACATTGTTTGGAGACATTTAACGCAGCAAAATATGCTCCATGACATTAAAAAATTGAACATCAGGCAGAATCCCATGGGGCCAGACTGATGACTCCTCTAATTTGTGTCTAAACCAGTGGTTTTCATTCTCGCTTCTGGGGTACACAGGGTTCGGTTTTTGTTTCAACCACGATTGTTTCAACCACTTGTACTTGTCTCCTAGGAGCTCTGCACTTTTGTACTGATCCTGTGCGCTTTAGTGCGTCGCTCTGGATAAGCGCGTCTGCTAAGAACCTGTAATGTAATGTAATGTAATGTAATGATTGAAATCCCAGAATTTTAACTGGGCACCTTTTTTTTTTTAATTAAACTTTTCATATTTCTAAAGATTATTTACCTTTTGAGTCATGTCATGTCAGTGGTAACTATGCATGCCTATAACTAAAACTATTCAGGAGTTCCAAGTTCATACTGTACTAGTATATTGCTAATGTTTTATTGTATAAAAGGGCAAAAACAGGCACAGATTAAATTGAGGACTCAATTTGTTTCTACTGGGTGACGGTATGAATACAGGGTCACAAAAGGGTCACAAAAATCCCCTTTGGGAATTCAATGATATTTAAAAGACCAGGCAAACAACAACAAGCCAAACCTCTGTTATGTAAGAGGGGAAAAAGTCACATTTACAGCAACATAAGGATTTTGTTGATTCGCTATGGTCTTAAAACCAGTTAAAAAATAAGAACCCTCTCTTCAAATGTTCGCAATGAAGCAAAATTTTTATCCTACATGGCATACAGATATGACCATTTTGCTCAATGTTACTAAAAAGGGTAAAGTATTCCTTCGAGCATTAAAAAGAAAACTAATGAAGAATAATAAAGAAACAATAAAGAATAATTATGAAAATAAAGAATACAAGAAATAAGAATATAAAACTAATAAAGAAAATTGAATAACTGTTTAAAATTGTGATAGCAGTTGGATCGAAACAAAAAACCAACATACACGGGGGGGTCCCCTGTTGAGAGCAACTGGTCCAGCCCTCATACAGATGAGCGTCACACTCATAAGAGGCCTTCGGAATAATAAAATACATCAGAACAGAGATTGTTACTGATGCCGTTAAATGACTGCGGTTAACTGTATCTGTGCATCTCTCGTATGCTGTGACACGCTTGGTGGTGGCATCACTGAGAGAAAGTGTCAGACAGGTGTGAAGTCAGCTCTGGCCAAAGCACCCTCTACACCCCCCCAACCCATCCCCCCCGTTCCCCCTATCCCACCCCTCTTTTCCTCTCTCGCTCAGATTTATCATCGGTTCCCAAGCCCAGTCGAGCAATTCTTCTTGCCCTTTCACCCTTTCCTGTGGACTGAGACCAGGTAAATCAAACACGACCCCCCGCCCCCCCAAGGTGTCTCCCAGCATGCTTTGCAGGTGCCTGTCCTCAGTTTGCCTCGGTCAGCACTTTCATTAGCAGGACCCCTGGACCAGAAGTTCACCCCAAATGGAGATGTGAGGTTGCTCTGAAGTTACCACAGTGGGGTCTGCTTTTTTATTTTTTCGGGGGGGCGGGGGGGTTGTGCACAGGCTGTCAAGGCAAATTTACGGATCTTTTCGAGCCCCCTGTGGTAGAGGGTGGTGCTTCATTAACGGTCTGTGCCCCAGCGCAGGTGGCCTTCACTAACCCCCCCCCCCAAAACCATCACACAAATTCACACACCCCTCACCCAACCACAATCACCTGCCCTGCCCCTGCCCCAGCCTGTCCACAGTGGTGTGAGGGGTCAGGCAAATACGCCTGGCTAAGATCAAGGAAGAAAAGGGTTAACCCTTCGACAGACTTGAGAATACGATCTGAACTAGCCTCCTCCGTGCTCTTCACCCTTACGCACACATGTATCTGTAATGGCTTTTACCTCATCACCAACTCCTCATGAGTACAATAGTGTGTTCTGGGGTTTACACTTCTTACAACATCCACAGGTGATGCGGGGGATGCGGCCTTGAGGCCGTTTTTCACACGGCCCACCCTGGAAACATCTGACGAGCACACGGCGAGACACAAAAAAAACGCCCCGTTCAAACGCGTCGCGGCGGAATGCGGCAGAGCCAGGGCAGGGGTGGAGGGACGTGATTTAGCACTTCGCTCCCAACGTTTGCCCCTGAAATTTTTGACACGGGGGCTCGAAATCCAGCTGAGAAGTTTCCCAAGCCTGGATGCTGCTGTGACACTCGATTGGGGCGGGACTTAGCCCCCACCTCCCCCTCACAAGCCTGAACCAGAAGACAGTTATCAGCTGAGTCCCAAAATGGCTTCCCTCACCATGGCAACTCAGTCAAAACCTGCACCAGGGGTGACTGTGGAGCACCAGTTTACTGCAAACCGGGAGGAACCTCACACTTATACAACATACTGCTGCAAAGAGGAGACCAGTTTTCCCGTGGATGGAAAGAACTCATTTTATTGGCCGGTGACTGACAGCACAGCGGCTTCCTGTCCATTTTGTTGGTTCCGTTTACAGTTTGGGAAAAGCAGCATAGAAGCACCACACGCCCCCGAGCAACAAAACTATACAGACTGACATAAAAGTCTGGGTAAAGGTTAACTGTATTCGTATATAACACTTCAATTGAAGCACTGATTACTAAAACCCCACAAGTCAAGTCAAGTCAAGTGTGACTTATGGGGTTTTAGTAATAGGTGCTTCAATTCAATTCATATAACTTCAATTCTGTTCGCAAAGAAATAAGACATTAGTTTAAATGGTCAAACTGACAGTATTCAACTGAAGCACAACTGTGATTTATCTTAATGAACATTTAAATTCTATTCTGTTCATGTGAAAAGGACATTAGATTTAGAGGGTCGTACCACAGGTAGGACATACTCATGAAACTGAGACTTCAGGGTCTGACAGTTACAGCAGCGGAAGCTGAGAATTCATTTGATAATATTTTTGATCAGCAACATACTTCCTATGTAGCCAGTAGTTCAGGGAAAACACATTTTAAAGAGCATGCAGAAATCACAAACGCTACTTGCATCACAGCCGAACTCAAAATGAAGGCTGAGGATTTATCCCTAAAGGACTGGATGCAAGAGCGTATAATCCCGACCAAAGTCACAAAATTTCTTGTGAAGTGTCATTCCTTGTATGAGGGCGAATGAGATTTTGGTGTTTGTTTTATCTTTTATGCATGAAACACAAAAGTAAGTTTTTTTTTCTTGGCAGAGAAAAACGCACACATGCACACGCAGTCTATACACACACACACACACACACACACACATTGAATTCTTCTGCTCGTGTATATAGACTGGATGTCTGCCAGAACCCTGGGGATGAACTGAATATTTTTTCAGCCATATCCTCTGTGACCATGACAACTCCACCTGCGTGCGTGAGCCACGGAGAGCAGGGAGGGCGGCATCTGCGGCAAGATTTTTATTTGCATATACATTGAGGTGAGCAATATGTTAATTACATTAGTACTACTGAGAGACTGGACGATCGGCCTTGCTACTTCACAAAAATTAATTTCAAAATTCCTCTGGCTTAATACCTTGGTAGTAAATGTACAAAATATTGGCCGATTTTCTTCGATAACTTTTGATAGTGCGTGCCATTTTACGACTTCTGTTTCCTCAGCAAACATGAGAAATAAAACTCCAGTTGCGAGCAAAAAGGAATTAAGGAGCCTATTTTAAAGTACAATATGATGCTATTTCAGACTTGCGACCTGACAGATAACATGACTGACTGACCAAACACAAACAAGTTTACAAGGTCCAAAAGTCTTGGTTTGTCACGCATCAAAGTGGGATTTCTGTAAACGATTGAGAGTGAGACTGAAAGAGAGGCACAGGAAGAGAGAGAAAGAGAGAGAGAGAGAGAGAGAGAGAGAGACATCTGCAAACTATTAGATACAAGACTTCAGGTAGCTGAGGAAAGTGCACATGCTGCCCACATTATTCTGAAAATCACATTTCCACAACATTACTAACCCAAATAAACAGCTTCATGACACACATTAGAGAGGCACAGCAGAAACACAGAAGCTGCTTAGGTAATGTGAAGCTGGGGTCTTCCATTCCGAACGGATCGAGGAGGCCATATGGAACCCGACTCCCCTCATGCAGACAGTAGGTCTACTCAGCTGCAAGAACTTCATGCAAGACATTTTGCCACATTGGTAATTGTACATTGATAGTATATTGACAAAATATATAACGATATTTACGGACAGTAGAACCCGCTATATATGTCAAGATGGAATGACAACAGAGACACAAAGGGGACATTTTACAGGTTACAGGGGCGAAAATAAATAAATAAATAAACAAACTTTTTTTGCAAGTGCGCCAAGGCTGCCAAATATAAGTAATAATAATAATAATTATTATTATTATTATTATTATTATTATTAGTAGTAGTAGTAGTTGTGGCAATACTATTATTATTATTATTATTATTATTAGTCCTTGCTCGGAAAATTTCTATTTTCACTTTTTTTCCCCCGTGTAAAGCGAAACCGATACACTGCAATGGATTTCTGTGGAAATTATGCTCTTAAAATTTGACTGCAAATTTATAAGAGTCCATAATCTGTCATGACAATACGGTGCATTGTCACCTTGCTGGCAAGTTTTGGAGAGCGTCCATCAAACGAACAGCGCAAAGCCTACTGGCGAGACGTTAGTTTCATCCTGCCTGTAATCAATTACCCATGTCTACAGTACACCTTCACTTTCGACAGCCATGAGCTATTTTAATAATAAATCAGACATCTCTTAAGCTGTCTCAAGTGCAAAAAAAAAAAAAAAAAAAAAGCCGAAAACTAGATCCTGTTTTCCCCCTTTAAAGAATATTTTGAAAATCCAGGATCTGGCTATTTTTATTACTTTCGCAATTAGGCTATCAAAAGAATTTTTTTTACTAACAGGGTTCATTATTGATGTGCGCGTATTGCAATAACAACAAGTACTACAATAATAATAATAATGAATTATAATAATAAATGCCCATTGTGAGATTTACCACTGTAATTTCAGAAAAATGCAACATAAAGTATTATTTGGATGTAGAAACCTCAAAAAGAATAAACACAAAAATTCGAAGCCAGGAGTTAATATTCCCGGGCATACTTCTGAGGTGCTTAAATAGTCACATTTATCAGGGGGATTCCAGAAGAGCACGTTCACTGTGACTTTAACATTTACACGTCTAGAAATGCATTTTTGGTCTGGAATTTCCTACAAAGTACATTTTTCTTTCAGATTCACCTTTCACGCGTTCTTTTTTTCTCCCCTCTGTGACCCTTCTTTGGATCCCGATCGTTGATCTCCAAGCAGTGCACAAACTTTCGTTTCTGGGCTCTGGGTGTCAGTAATACAGCGGCAGAACAGAGTGAACTAGAAGCGCTCTCCGTAGCTCGCCCACTCCGTCAATTCTATTCAGATATAATTTAACTTATTCCGGATCTAGAATCCAGAATATGTTCCAGATCTCTTCATAAATTGAATCAACTCATCCTTGGACTACCACCCAACAAATTTCGTGCCAGTCCGCTCATAGGCTTAACTCAAAAAGTTATCTTGTCTCCGGGCAAACAAACAAACAAACAAACAAACAAAAGTTGTAAACGCAACCTCCTTAGCGGAGGTAAATTATCAGATAAAATCCATCGTGCAATAATGTGACAAACACTGAATGGCACATAACGTCTACGATTTGTGAACCTTTATTGAGAGCCAGGCGTTCTAAATTCTTTGACTGCAACACAGCCACTCTACTCAGGAAAGTTCCTGAACGTGGATTTCGTTCGATTTGAAGGCCGAGACATTCATGTTCAAAGCACCAGAAACCGGGAGAGGAACCTAAGTGTACAACATGATGGGACCACGGTGACAACTGACGAAATGAGTGCTGGGTGTGTTGACGCGGTCTTATTGGTGTCAGTGTTTCCCTGTAGTTGTAACTAGCCCGACATAATATCTTGGACATTACTGAGGAAGCACACCTACGTGGATGTTTTAAAGGGTTGGAGCAATGACTTTATATGACTTTGGTTATCAGGTACTATGGGCTGATTGCCACACAAGCAAAACACATGAAGATTTTGAAATGGGATGACCGCTACCTGAACACAGTGCTCTAAAATTTAATAATACAGTGTCTCAGCAAAGAAATATCACGAGTTTTGCTATCAGCAATTAAATCAAACAAACTGACCTGTCCCGAGTCATATCGGGAGTGGGCCTCCTGCAATTCAGGGCATGAAAAAAAATCCTCTCATGTTGTGCGCAAATCATCTGAGAGTTCCTAGACCGTTGTCTCCCCCTATCGGGGGAATTTCGATCGAATGTGGGAAAGTTCAGACAGTCGGTGCTTCTTGTCGTCCCTGGTCGCATGCTGTGGGCTCAAAGAAAACAGGTGTCCGAATCTCCTCGTACTCGGAAACAACGCAGTAGACAAGATATATGGAAGGCTACAACCAGAGTCGCTCAAACGCAGGGATGAAAATAGTGTGACACTGCATAAACTGAAAAAAAAAAACAATATAAACATATAATGACATAATAATAATAATAATAATTAATAATAATAATAATAATAATAATAATAAATTGATGTCAGCAACCCAATGCTTTTGCTGCTTAACAGTAGTCCACACGTGCACCGCTATAATCGAATAGGCTGCTTGAACTTGTAAAGCGCGCAGTTATGCGGGATCAGTTTCACCCTATATTGGACCGATCACTTAAATGAGAAACTAAATCGCGTATACCGTAGTGATGGTAAAAAGATCATAATCAACTGAATGATGTCACACATACTGATAATAAATGATGCCCATAATAATAATAATAATAATAATAATTATTATTATTATTGTAATAACAGGCCAACTCAAATTAGACCTGGTTTTTACCCACAAAGTCTACAGGCAAATAAAAATGTTCCCATTTGTGTGTTGCGTTCTCAGTAAAGGAAGAAATAAAATGATAATACATAGATATTGGCAAAAATTGGTGTCCAGATAAAATATACATTAAATGCACTTTCAGTAACAACAGCCAATAGAAAACTGATTAACTATAGCAATATGAAAAACAGTAAAGAAAGAAATCACCAATACCAATGAAGTAGAACAAGAATGCTGCTCGTATGGCTCTACTCATTTTGACCATTTCAACAAATGCAGTTAATATATTCTTAACTGATAGGACTATGTAGCCTATTTTAAAGTGGTTCTCGGGCCCTTGTTGGCAGAAGTAAGGCGTGGATTTGGATCAAGTTCTGCCTCCGCCCAATAAAGCCTTTCATCCAATCGCCTTCTCTCTGTCCTTCTTCCGTGCAGTACTTATAGAGTCAGGCGGCAGAAGCGCTTGGTCCAATCTCAGGCAACTTGGAAATACAGCAGTAACGGGGGATCGTTCTAACTTTCAGTGGGCAAGGCACAAATTTGCTCCAACTGACAACCACATTTGCGCTCTGCCTACAGATCTGCAGCAAATATCGCAGTTTTCTCATTTGCTTTCCAGATCTGGCGTTTTTTTTTAAAATACCATTTAAAACTTTGTTGAGCGCTTTGTTTCCTTTTTAATCAAAGCCTGCGATTATAGTTTTGTATGTTATATATTTTTATCTTCTTTTTTGCCTTTTGCATTACAGTTGAAGAACTGGGGAATTTCAAGCGATCTCAAGCGATTTTAGCGCATTCCTGTGATTTTCAACTTCATTTCACCTGAGACTGTTCATCAAAAGTTTTCGCATGAATCTACTCGATCCGTATCTGAAAATGACAGACGAGCAAGAAAAGTGTCTCTCTGACGCCCCGAGTCCGAGCATGTCAGAGGATTCTGCAGAGTCTCCGTGCCCGTCCGGGTCCGGGTCCGATACCGAGAACACAAGACCGTCCGAGAACGGTCTGATGGGAGTTGACGGTGCGCTCGGCGACTTCAAGAAGGACGAAGATGATAAATTCCCCGTCTGCATACGGGACGCAGTCTCCCAAGTACTGAAGGGCTACGACTGGACACTGGTGCCCATGCCAGTCAGAGTGAACGGATCAACTAAGAACAAACCTCACGTCAAGAGACCCATGAATGCTTTTATGGTGTGGGCTCAAGCTGCACGCAGAAAACTGGCAGATCAATATCCACATCTTCACAACGCGGAGCTCAGCAAAACTCTCGGGAAACTCTGGAGGTACGTCTCGGTCTGTCTTCACCTTGCAGTTTGACAGTTCCTTCAGCTGTGATTTTTCGCATGCATGGCAAAAATGAGCTATCTGCATCGTTTTATTCTGAACGCAAAACCGATCGTGACATAGAACAGCTGATAAGCTTGTTTGTTCTATAGTATCATAATTTAAAGAAGCAAGTGCGCATACATTTACTGCAACTTAAGTTTCGTGAAACGTCTTTTACTTTAGCCTGCCATTCGGCGCACTGCTTTTAACTGTAGTCTATTTTTGTTCGTTGTTTTTGGCTTTAATAAATCGTATTTGCCATAGTTAAGCACGGCGTGATGGGATTCTTTCTCCACAATCAGAAATTGTATTGCTTTTTTCCCCGAATGCAGCTTAGAGAAAGCTTCCAAATTCCCTGCATACTTAAAATGCTTTATACTCGTTTCAGATTGCTCAACGAAGGAGAAAAACGTCCTTTCGTGGAGGAGGCCGAGCGTCTGAGGGTGCAGCACAAGAAAGACCACCCAGACTATAAGTACCAACCCCGGCGCAGAAAATCCGTGAAAAGTGGTCAGAGCGAACCGGAGGAAAACGAGCAGCACATCTCCCCGAACGCAATTTTCAAGGCTCTGCAACAGGCCGATTCCCCCGCCTCCAGCATGGGCGAGGTGCACTCACCCGGGGAGCATTCAGGTAAGACATTATCCGACTGGAGCTCCGATGTTTTCTCCCCTTCAGGTGTGTAAGAGGACGAGAGTGCGCAGTACATTGCACTCGCGCGAGCCTGTTGAAACGAGGGCAGGTGAAGAATATATCGGACGAGCTCCATAAAAGCGTATAATTACGAAATAAAATGTAACGTTGAAGAAATATTCACCGGGCTTTTGAACCGCACCGCCGAGGTCCCGGTTAATCATTAAGTATTTTGCTTGCCATAATGCAAATATACCACCTGTCTTTACTTTGCAAACTTATCTCTCCCTTATGAAAACCTCTCTCTGGTGAACACATTATGGCACGATTCCCTGCAACAGGAAACCTCATAAAACTTATCTTTGCCTTCCTAATTTCAAAGGATATCTTTATTAGCTCCGAATTTGCGTCAATTAAATGTCTGCGCTCCGGTTAACTCTTTCTCCCCCTCCCCTTCTTTTCAACAGGTCAATCTCAGGGTCCTCCTACCCCTCCAACTACCCCCAAAACCGAGGTGCCCTCAAGCAAAGTTGACCTGAAGCGCGAAGGGCGCCCCCTGCAGGAGGGTACCGGCCGACAGCTCAACATAGACTTCCGAGATGTGGACATTGGCGAGCTAAGTAGCGACGTCATCTCCAACATCGAAGCCTTCGACGTCAACGAGTTCGACCAGTACCTGCCCCCCCACGGCCACCCGGGGGCTCCAGTCTCCGGCCAGGCCCATGTCCAGGGCAGTCAGGTGGGCTACGCGGGCGGCTACGGGAACGGTAGCGCGGGGGTGAACCCGACGGCGGGTGCCGGGGGCCACGGGTGGATGCCCAAGCAGCCCCAGCAGCCCACCCTAACCACGCTCGGGGCAGAGCAGGGTCCAGGCCAACAGAGACCCACGCACATTAAGACGGAGCAGCTAAGCCCCAGCCATTACAGTGAGCAGCAGAGCTCCCCTCAGCCAATCAGCTATGGCTCCTTCAGCCTGCAGCACTACAGTGCCTCCTCTTACCCCGGCATCACGCGCGGAGGAGCCAGCAGCGGCCAGTATGACTACTCTGAGCACCAGGGCGGCGCCACCTCATACTACGGCCACACGGGCAGCCAAGGCTCCAGCCTCTACTCCAGCTTCGCCTACATGGGCGCCGGCCAGAGGTCCATGTACAGCCCCATCACCGACACCACGGGCGTGTCCTCCGTCCCCCAAACCACCCACAGCCCTCAGCACTGGGACCAGCAGCCAGTCTACACCCAGCTGTCCCGACCTTGAGGGGGGCACTACTCCTTTCTCCCTACCCAACCCAGACTTTTCCTCCAGAACAATCCTAATCCGAGAGACACTCGAACCCCGCGCATCACCAGCACCCCAACCCTCACCATCCCCCTCCTTCGCACAAGTTAAAAAACAAAAAAAAAAAAAACTGGGACTGGCCGGATTTTAAAGACGTAGTGAAAATACCTGAATGGCTCACGACGGTGCCTTCTCTGTGCTTCAGAATTGTAATTATATTTTTTTAGATATGATTAAAGAGAAAAGAATACTTTCTGAACTGAAGAATCCTCTGTGAGGACGTATCAGTTATGAATATTTTAGTATGTACTGTGTATGTATGGTTTATGAAAAACTTTTACCAGTTTTTTTTCTTTTTCTTCTTTGTAATTCTGGGGGATTTTTAAATATTTGTAGAAAAAAAAGGCTCTTATTTTTTTCCTAAATCGGCAGTTAGTGAAGTCCTGCGAGGCCATATTGCTGTCTGATGTATTTTTGTACAGTAACATTGGTAACAATTTCTCTTCTTTCAGTTTGCCTTCATGTGATGTAGCGAGGCTTTCTGTACGTCCTTTTTCCGAAACGGTACGGAATTGACGATTGGTGGGACAAAACAGTTCCGAGTTCACCCTTCACTTTTAATTTAATCGATGAAAAGGTCCAGATACTCTTAGTTTTTGTGAGGTGAGCTTGGAGATCAGCAGGAAGGGGTTTCTAGTTATGGAGGGAGGGGGGTATAGGGTTTTAGTTCATTCTTATACATTCCAGGACCTGACTACCAGTGTAGTAAAGTTCCACTTTAGCTTATTATGAAGACACAACACAGCTTTTGTGCCATCAGTGCCTATAGTGTCAATGTGAAGCGTCGGGAACCACACGCACACCACCACAGCCAGCATCACACAGCTTTAGGGGCCGCAGCTGAGATTGTACTTCCTGTTTGACGCCATCTTCTGAGCGGCCACAGGAAGTGACCTTTGGCAGAGGTCTACTGCAGGTCTCAACAGCTTGGTCTTAATTCCCCTGCCTTCTTCCAGTTCTAACTCCTTTAATTTATTGTTAGCATTAATTTTATTTGAAAGTAATTATTATTTACATTTTTATTCTTTAATTCAGCAGTATACAACTAATTAATTTTTTTTTTGAGAAGTTACCTTTTGAATATAAAGCGATATATTACACAAAACTGGTTTTCATCAGAAAGGTACAGATTGTAACCAACTCCTTTATTTATCATTTGTACATTTTTGTGTCTGAAATGTTTATTTGTTCTTTTTCGTTGTTTAGTTGTGTACAGATTACTTTTAATTATGACAAAAACTTGATCTAAAATTTTAAAAAGAAATAAAAAACTGGAAGTTTTTTTTTCATTCTAACAAAGGTGGACATTGTTTATTTGAGGCTGTTGCTGCATTGTAAAGATTCTTCTTTTAAAGGCAACCAGTATCAGCATACTTTTATTTAAAAATGTTTATTTCTTACTCGGCATTGCATATTTTAGTTCTGACATTGTGTTAATGCAGCTGAACAAATCTTTGTTTCCTAGGTGAAGATTTATTGTCTTTAAAGAAGCTTTTGTATTATATTGTTTGCAATAAAAAGAAAATGGACTGAAAATTAACATTTTGTGCTTCATTATATTACCAGAAAATACAAAAAAAAAAAGAGAGAGAAAAAATCAGGATGAAGTATCTTCAAATTCAAATGTATTTTAGGAAAAAAAATGCAAACATGATTTCTAAAGCGAATTTAGCTGTCCTACCCCAGCATCAAACATCAAATCAGTCTCAGAATAATGTGAGCCTGTCCTTGCAGACTGGCTGGGCAGGTTTTGTTTGAAATACCCAAATCAAACTTTCTGGGTGAGATTATTGTAGTCATATGGATGAAACCAGTAAAATTATGGACGTATTTCAGAGCTTCTGCTGGACACGGGCTCTCTGCTCACCAAGGAGATCGATATGACTGACACACTATTTGAGAGTGTGTGTGTGTGTGTGTGTGTGTATATGGGTGCATGTGTGCATTTCAGAGTGGGAGAAAAGTTTAATTTTTGTGTGTGTTTGCGTGAATAAGAAATGGAGAGGGAAGCTGTGTGTGCTGGTTGTGAGTGATAGAGGGAGAATGTCAGGCATAGTCTTTGCGTGTATATGTGTCTGAGAGTGAGAGAAAATGATATTGGGCACACGGTTTCTGAGCGTGAGTCTGTTTGTGTGTGCGTGTGTGTGTGTATGTGAACGAGGGAGCGAACGATGACTTGCAAACTTTTCTGTGTTCATCCACATCAGCACTCATGCCAACTGAGTGGGGATTTGTGGGCCTTTCTGCAGTTTTCCATGAGACTCTGCAGGAGAAAGATAACCCAAAAAACTTTCAGACAGGAACTTTCATACATGAGCCCAGCTAATGGGGAAAACTGTGACATTTAATGAGGGCAACCTCATTTTCTAATGAGCAAACAACAATAAAACTGAAAATTAGCTCCGCCATCTTTTATGAGCCTGTGAGAGGCGGCTATGGGAAAGGCACCAGGGACCTCGTTTAATTAGTCTGCATTTTCACCGCGAGTTCTCACACGGGGTACAGAGGCGAGTGCCAAATAATTAAGCGGCAATAAATCACATCAGCACTCAATTCATTATCGTCTACAGCAATTCATCAAATGGGCAAAACTGTCACACGTTCTTGACAAAAGTGTCAAAAAGCCCATGTGTTAACACATCTCATTATACCCCGCGGTTAAAAAAATTACAGTGTCACGATTTTCGAAATGTCTCGGTGCCCTTCAATAAGGCAACAAACTTAAATTGCTCCCGAAATGCTATGCATCTCGTTGTATTAGTAGCAACTATTCCAGAATATAATATTTGCTCATTGCACTGGTTACGGTATCTCATATGCAGGACGTACTGCAAATGCCACAGTTATCAGCTCTGTAAGCTTAACCTTAGAACTGAATGATAAAGACCGAATATAAGTCACATTCAATCCAGAACTGTGCACCATATCGCAGCAGGTGAGACCCTTACTGCTTACCTGCTTCTCAATCATCCTCCTCTACCCCCACAAATCACAATTAGAAAAGATATTTTTTTTTTTTTTTTTAGCAGAAGTGGAAC
Source organism: Gymnothorax reevesii (assembly GCA_029721435.1). Taxonomy (NCBI): domain Eukaryota; kingdom Metazoa; phylum Chordata; class Actinopteri; order Anguilliformes; family Muraenidae; genus Gymnothorax; species Gymnothorax reevesii. Next base: position 12,893,166 of record CM056584.1, on the reverse strand, counting down.
ATTAGCCTTGCCACAGAGTGAAACACTATTATAGAGATAGGAGGCGATGCACACTGGTCACATGGTAGTTTTGCAAAAAAAAGAAAAAGGCGGATAACATCATGTACTGAGGACGAAGTACACCAACACACACACACCACACACAGAGATATGCAAACACACACGCGCGCGCACACACACACACAGACACACACACACACACACACACAGATATTCTACCATTTTATGCTTAAGAATACTGGAAATATATCTTAACTTTGCAAATATTAAGTCTGCTTATTCTTTTTTCACATGGGATACACACGCGCACGTACAAAGACACACACACACTGCACAATTGTACACTTAAAAATGCAGGAAGTACGTATAATTCCAGTTTGTGTATATCAAGTATGCTTATCATTATGTCTTCCACATGGGACACACAGCAGATGTTAAGAGGGGGAAAAAAGACAAAGATCGTATCTCTACATTTTGCCGTTTAATAGACTCCCACGATCCTAATGGCTCGTACAGCCGACATGCTTTATATAAAATCCTTTTATACAGCAAATATTTACTGTGGAGGTCTAGATTGAACAGCTCATTCAGGAAAACACTACAAGTCTACCATGCGGGAATCAAACCAACAATCAGAAAGTTATGAAAGAAACCGACACGTGACAGGGCCACATGATGTCTATATCTGAATATGATGGCATTAGTAATTCACACTAAATGAGGGTATTCAGTCATGCTAAGCAGAAAAGGCTGTTCCTGTCAGCTCTTTTCCGTTAAGGTCGTGGATTGGGGTGGGGGGAGGTCAAGGGGTGTGGGTCTTCTCTGTCTACACATCCAGCTGTAATGATGCACATGGAGTGAAATCAAAATCTGAGGCAACACTTCATTTCCCACGGCATTGCCCAGGGAGAGAGAGAGAGAGTGACCGAGTTGAGCAACTGTGACTGCGGATGACCAGAGTCCCTGATGTGCGTCTGTTGCAGCGCAGCTGCGTGGTGCGCTCTGTCCAGCCACACCACAGCTGCGCAGTGCTGAGCAAGGAGCTGCCACTGAGCTGTTGTGGGTGTGTGGGTGTGTGTGTGTGTGTGTGTGTGTGTAGCTCTCCCATCTCTGTAACCAGTCAAGGATTTTGAAATCATCAGATAGGACTCTCCCAGGGACTTGATGTTCAAAAATTAGGAAATTAGAGATGTCGTAAGGATACCAAGTGCCCGTAAACTACTATAATAAAATAAAAAAAGGCTGGAATTTTATCATTTGGACCATCAGTTTTCTAAGGAAGTGCTGGTTTAATACTGTGTGTGTGGGAAAGGGATATAATTATCCATTTGACTTACTCTTACCCTTTTTTTGTCTAAAACTAAAAAAAAAAAAAAAATTGAATTCTAAAACTCACCAATCTGTCACCAGTTGTTATCATGACATCATCATTGGAATGTTCTGTCCAATATATTCCAATCACAAATTTGAGATCTCACTCATGACGGGGTTAAAGGGCAACCGTCTGCCGTACGTAAAAGCTCGAGGGCACAAATGTCCTGCACAGTAACACCGATGTCAGTCAATTTCCTGCACAGCTAATGAGCACATCCACATTGTTTACAAGGGCTCGATTTCCAGTTCTATTCTCCTGGCCAGTGTTTGAATGAGAGGAAGTTGCTAGAAATAAACAAATGCGTACATGTGGTCTGAATTATCCAAACCAGAACTCGGACTAACAGATATCCAACCAGCCCGCAGTGTGCACGCATTTTTTTAAAATTTCCTTTTATCGACTGATGGCTCCCTACTCGCCTGTTCACAACCGAGATTGCGGGTTTATAACACCGGCGATTACTTCACACTTGCGTCTTGCTTATCAGGTAACGCCCATCCTGTATTTGCGTCTCGTCGCGACATTCATCATCATCATTAGCCGTCTTCTTTTGCTAAAGAACAGACAGGGACACAGGTCACTTCCCCCTTCCCGCTGTCTTATTCGCGCGGTTTGCCGGCTCATTTGGCAAACTGCCAGAGCAAACGAGGGGTTTTCCTCCTCGCTACAGAGCATGCAAATGGACCCTAAAGGAGGGGGACAGTCCGAGACGGAGGGGATGGAAATGAACACAGTTCAGTTGCCATGAAGGCCAATGAATCCTAATACTGACCACAGCAAGAGAGCAGAGGTAACCGCCAGAATTACATCGTGGCAGTGCATGACACACCAAAACAATGCATCTTAGTCTTTAATAGTGGGACTGAAATGTCCCCCATTATATCACCAGGTGCAAAGCTAATTAGCCGCTGCAAGTCATTTAAAAATCTGCCTTCCTGACTTCACAAAGGGGAGTGACCACTCAGAATAATGAAGGAACTGATTAACTTATTAGCCGAAGTTGGTCAGTCCTCCATGCGTCTGGGCGGTCACTTCCTTCTGTGATGCCAAGAAGGAACAGACTTTAAAATGGTTTCTAATTCCAAATTGGCTGCGCATCTGGTGACGTAACAAGGACATTTAAAATTCAATTCATTCGCTCTTAAGTAGAGCAAAGTGGCTTGTTCCAAGTGTGGTTGTGTGATTCATGCAACATCTTCTTACCCCATTTGCAAATCTGAAATCTTTAACTTCACCGGCAGATTTTTCCATCTTACTGAGCAAACAGTATACAGAAGATTTTAAGCCTGAATTTATGACTATAACACTTATGGAAACTGAATTATTGTTCTGTTTTTGCAGAGTGTGATAGTGATCAGCGGCAAACAAAACATATTATAATAACAAACAAGCGACCAACATACTATAATAGTGTTATTTCAAAAGGTGTCATGTTGCTGGGAGCTTTTCTTTGAGAAGAAATAAGTACCTAAATAGATCCAACTGCCCCTATAGGCTGGCAGGACCCTCTTTAGATCCCTACTCCGAGCAGACCCATCGCCCCAACATGCCCCCAAAACAGCAGTGTCGGACCACGCTTGTCATCCCCTCAACGCTGCTGACCGCCGTGATCCCAATTTCCTCTCTCGTTGTGGACACAATCTGTTCAAGGGTCAAAGGTCAGCTGCAGGGTGGGCTTTGAGGACCCCTTCCATTCAGCAAAGACGGCAAGCCTTCCACTCCACTCCATTTCATAGTTTGCAGTTATATGGGTAACATCATCTGCAAACATTCCTTGCCTGGCAGTCTGCAGGAGGCACTAATGGCAGATAACTGAGCACGACTTACGCGGGAATATGCATTTCAACGCGCAATTAGCATGCCAGCATAATGACGGCACAGCTGCAGCTCAGGCCATCGCTCCAGAGGGCCTGGATTCAATCAGTCTCGCCTCGGCTGTGACTTGTAAATAAATCCACATTCAAGTTTTTCTTTTTTCCTCGCCAGACGCAACTCTGGAAGTTAATTTTACTCGCCACCAAACGCTTGCACAGAGTATAAACAAACAAAATCTTTGCACGCATTTGCGAGCGGAAATGTAAATGAAAATGTTGACGAATGCGGTGTCGCAAAGCTGAAGGTTCGAGCCCTTTTTCATTCTTGCCTGTTTGCTACTGCAGTGGAAAAGGGCACTTCACACACACACACACACACACACACACCTGACACACTGTTTGTTTATGGTAGGTGTGCGAAGTAGAAGTATCTCGTTTCCTTATTGCACAATGTCACAAAAGAGACATGATTCACTTGTGACTCGTCTGCATTTCAAGGCCAGCTCTGGCATTGGTCGAGGTTTGGGTGGCAATAATGCAAATAATTCATTTCAAAATATACATTTTATTTATCTTTTCAATTGTAAGGTTTTAACAACTAATTTTCAGTCATGACTGTGTTGCAGCCGGTAAAAACATGTTGCCTTTACTGACAACCACAAACTGAGTGAAAGAAAAAAAAGAAAAGAATAAAAAGCATTAAAGCATTTCATTGGTCAGTTAACTTACCGTATTCGAAAATTGATTGGCCGGAGAATGTCAGATGTCTGCACGGCGACAATGGGCCCTGGCCACGCTCAGTCCATTTGGTAGGCTGGTCACGGTTGCCGAAGCAGCTGACATCTCTACTTCCGCAGGGCAGCCGCAGGTCACAAAAGCACCCCAGGGGAGGGCAGTCTATTATCGTTTCAGGGGTCGCCGAGCCAGTGCCCCAACTGTAATGGGACAAGAGGAGACGGCCTGTTTCAGAAGAACCGAACTGGGAGGAGAAGCCGTAGGGAGATCAAGACAGGCCCAGGAGTGCAAAGGGTAACAGGGAGAATGTTTGGAAGCCAGGGGTCAACCAAGCCCAGATGTTTCTGACCGGATGGCTAGCATGATAGCGCAATACCCCACCCTCCGAGGGAACTGTACAAAACCGACCGAGCGCGTCCAGAGCCAAGTGGATCTGACTGCAGATATATTAAAATAAACATGTTACGAGTCTGACAGCGCCACGTTTGACAGGTCGGCCCGGGAGAAGTCATTCCTGTCTCTTCTTTCCAACAGCCCCAGCCTCTCCCAGTATTCTCTCATGAGCTGTGCGCAGCACTAATATACTTTACAAGATTAACATTCTTCTCATTCATTTGATATCTAAAGACACCATTCAAAGTTCTGTTGCTCTTCTTACTGTTTTTGCTGTTTCTGTTTCAGGTCTCTATCTCTCCCCTCAGCTTTTCTTTCTCTCCACCATCCTCTCTCTCTCTCTCTCCCCCTCTCTCCTGCTGTCCTAGATACTTTCCCTCTTGTCTTTCATCTGTTCTCGTCTGTCACTCTTCCCCCTCTCTGTTGCTCCAACAATCTCTCCCTACTCTCATTTAAACTCTGTCTCCTGCTTCCTCTCTTCTACTGTCTCTCTCTGTCCGTCTCTTGCACACTCACTCCCTCTCTCCGTCAGTCTCTCTTACACACTCCCTCTTTCTTATAAACTCCTTCCCTCTTTCAATCTCTTACACACTCACTCACTCTGTCTCTTACACACTTACTCTCTGTCTCTTACACACTCACTCACTCTCTCTGTCTCTTACACACTCACTCACTCTCTCTGTCTCTTACACACTCACTCACTCTGTCTCTTACACACTCATTCACTTTCTCTCACTCTCTCAGTCTCTCTCACACACTCATTCCTTCTCTCTCAGCCAGTCTTTTATCCGTTCGCTCCCTCTCTGTCAGTATCTCTTACATACACTTCCCCTTTCTCTCGTTCACTCTTACACACTCACTCCTTCTCTTTCTCCGACTCTCACACACACGCTCTCTCTCTCCTGGAGTGTATCTGAAAAAGCCACACACACTGAACACTAGCACAGGGTCCCCACACCGCTTTCCCTGACCGCAGCGTTAGCAGTCTCTCCGCACACGAGGGTGACCCACACCGGTCAAATTCCCCACCCCTCCGCTCGACTCAAAACACCAGAGGGCCGACCGCCGCACCCACAAGACACGGTGTCCCGCAGCCGCGCGCGAAAGAGCAAAACAAACCAAAAATCCAGGGGCCAAGACATGAAAGTCCGGCCACATTTTCACTCAACCAACAAGCTCAGCCACTCATTAGTTTTAACTCCTCACAGAAGAACAAGACAACCTGGGTGATCAGAACAAAATTCTGTGGTGGACTTCAACTCATTGTACCAAAAATGAAATTGCACCACGAATGAATCATCCCACTGCTAATGCACTGCCGATTACAGGGATCGTATCCGCGGCTGATTCCCACTGCTCATCGTGCGGAGGAGAGGGGAGCCGCCTTGGGCCCATCATCACAGTAGCAGAGAGTATGGAAAGCAGGTTCAGAGGGTTTTAGTCCTCACCTGAATTTTGTTCTAGTAACCTGCATTCGGTGTAGCCAAAAACAAGCGGAACTAACTGAAGAAACTCTCAAAACTCCTGCTCCAGAAAGTAAGTCCATCTCGGAACTCTATGGCAACCACCTGGATTTGCTTTGGCCGGGGCAGGGAGCAGCTCTTTTCCCGGATGAGCCAGTGTGGGGGCAGCTTTCATTCTAACCGTGCAGTTTCACCCCTGATTCTACTAATCACGGGTCTACGGCAAAAGCTTTAAAGGTTGATGAGTAGAATCAGGCGTGTGATTGGTTGGTTTGAACGAAAGCCTGAACCCATACGGGCTCATTCTGGATAAGAGTGAGAACCCTTGGGCTGGGAGGTAACACTGATTACTATAATCAGCTGATTTTGTGGGAGGGTGGAAAACATGGCAGGGTTTTTACTCGCTGACCCCTGGAGCTTTCATCCCGGAGGCACACAACAGAATTTATTTACTCCACAAAAAAAATGAAGGACCACTGTATTTTAAGCCGAGAATGTGAACTGTATGAACTGAACATAAATCCTAGGTGTCGTTTATGACATTGGTGTTAATCAAAGACACAAATTGCATCAAAATATTTGATCAGACAACTTTATTACCCCAGAACAGGGGTAATGAGACAAGAATCGCACTAAGTTCTGACCATTCAATCAAAACGTCAAATAAAGTCAAAGGTCATTTCAAATTTTTTTGTGAAAACCACTTGTTCTCACCACAGCTTGACCGTGTCTCGGTAAACACAGAACAAGAGAAAATAACACTGAACAGATTCAGTGGTCTTTAACTTCTTTTGTTGAGTATACTTTTGTTTGCATAAATATGCGTGCGTGTGTGTGTGTGTGTGTGTGTGCGCGCGTGTGTGTGTGAGTGCAGACACAGTTTGTTTCAGTTTCTTTCATTAACCCCTTTGAGCAGATATTGATGCTGGTGTCCATAAATTCGGAACTTTAAATCCGAAACAATTCTGTAATTGAATTACCAAAAGTCCTGCTTCTCTGGAATAATTTTCCAGAGTCTCTATGACACAAAGAGGGAGTTACCAAGCCTAAATATGTTCAGGCATAACAGGAAAAATTAGCAACATTTTGTTTCCTGTGCAGTGCTGTTAAGTGCCTGCACCTCCATATTAGAAATAAACCACAGCTCTGGCCCCCTGCCTGGCCACTGAGGACTGTCTTCCTTTTCCCACAATGCACCTCACCTCTCAGACACATTGTTATTGTCCCTTTGCACTGCACGAAAAGGACTGTTTCTCTGCATCCCCCCTCAATTCCCATCTCTTTTGAAATGTCCAGTCCATTGAAAGAAAAAAAAACACCAAGAAAGCCAAGCATTTAAGAGCAGAACAGAGAGACTCTAAATCACACTGTAAATCAACCCAATCGGCCACCTTTTAAAACTTCAAACACAAACACACACACACAAACACACACACACACAAATCTACACACAAACACACAGAGTGTGGTCCGTCTCCAAGGCAACCACACCCACGCTTTGGGAACCGATGGCGCTTCCTGATGGTAGCACAGCGAGTCAGACGAGGAGGAGGCACGGACAGAGCTGACTTCATTCGACACGCAGCGGCCCGTGACCCTGACCTCCATCGCATGGCCCCCGGTGGCTGCACCACATTAATTGGGAACTGGAGGATGGATCTTCAACTTTTAGTTTTTAACCCACATGCTCGATTCTCAACTTGAAAACATCGCACACGTATCTGACAGTACCGTTTAATGCAGCTGTGGGAATCTAAAATTTGAGCAAATGGCCTCAGTTCAACATTGCAGAAAGATAAAATGAAAACAATGAGATGCGGCAGGGGTTCCAAAACTCGGTCCTGGGGCCTCCCTGTGTCCGCTGGTTTTTGCTCCACCCTGGTTTTCCATCATAGGATTTTAACAAGCTGTTAATTTGTCTTAATTAGGTGCATTTTTGTTCAGGCAGAGCAGCAATTTATCCTGTCTTAACAAACAGTATTTTCACAGATATGCACGCAAACAGTGAGGAATAAATTCCGCATCCACATTCTGATACATGAGTAACAACTGCATAAAAAGAGGGAAAAAAAATCAGTGGGTTCCTGATTGGTGAAACTGTGGGTACATGGTTACAAAAAGTAAAAATTCACTAAACAAGCAAAATGACAAAGTCAAACCTGTTTTATGTTATGTTTTTGTGACTGAGTGCAAGCAAGTTATTTTGAAAGAGCTCTAATCACCTGTCTTCAGCAACCTCATTTGGAGGTCACTGATATTCTCTGTACCCGATTTGATCTGTTTAAAAATGTTATCACTTGAAATAATGAAACCTGAAATGTTATTCCCACACAGAAAAAAACTTTATATGCGAGGGTCTTTTATTCTTCATGGCGCAAATGGATTTCTATTAAAATTAGGCTTAAAACAGCAAAAAACATATTAAAACACAAAATGCACCCAATTTGGACAAATAAAATCCAATTTTTTTGGTTGAGCAATTATGGTTGGGACAAAAACCAGCATACACAGGGAGGCCCCAGGACCGAGTTTGGAAAGGCCTGAGATATGGGATAAAGGATCTCAGTTTGGACAACAGCTTTCAATGCAGATTTGGTGTTCAATGGGCAGGTTTGGGACTCTTCTTTGGACCAAGGCTTAGTTAAATATTTGAATGGCAAGGCTGTCTTATTTGGCTCTCTCTCTCTCTCTGTCTCTCTCTCTCTCATACACACACACACACACACCTTTACACTCGAACCGACTCTTACAATTCACTCCCCAGAAGCGCACACACATTATCAGCTCCCCAACAAAACACACACGGCGCTTATTCTCTTATTCTCCCTCCAGCACAGCAGAGAGTAGCTCTTTTGTAACTATCCGTTCCAACAAACATCTACTAGATTATGTACTTAAGGTCAATTATAGTGAAACACTTACTATCCACACAGAAATAACATCATTCTTGATCGAGGCAGGAGCGAGCCCATTCTTCCATAAATATACAAAGAGCAGAGAGTGCGCCTTTGATTGGCCAATGCGGGGAAGCTTTCCCGAAATTCATAATTACATTCAGGAAGTTGGAGGGTGACCTTGAATTTTAGAGGCTGATGCAAAAAAAAAAAAAAAAAAAAAGAAAGAACCACAATATAAGCACGTGCTTATTAGCCAGTTCTAGCTAGTCATCAAATTGCACTAAAAGTGTGGCTTTTCTTTTCTCTAATGATGTTTTGATTTGAAACTTGGGTCAATTTTAAGAGAACCTGCTGACTGTAGTCAAACAGGACAGACAATCAACTGCCTTTTCAGCGGCTCCAAAGTTCCTCTCATATTCTCAATCCTATTACTTCATATTTTACCGACCTCTACTACAAATGTCTAAATGTTGAGTGCTATCCATACTCAGGCATCATTTTGGGAATCCGTCCATCATGACATGACTATTTTTTGTGAAAAATCATGTTTACTATCTGAATATAGAGGATAAGGCTATTGATCCCTTACAATGAGGCCCAGCCGATCCCAAACATGAACAAGCTTTTCAGTTACACACTATTTTGACTCCCATGACTGCACCACCGTCAATAACCCTTAGAGCGATGCATACAAATAGTGTTTCCTCAATGATGTAAGATATCAAATTCAAAGCTGTTGAAAACCTACGGGAGCTCTTTTAAACAAGTTGCCAAATGATAGGTTTTCAACAACCACGAGATAAATTTCCAAAAAATTATAAATTACATTATTTCAGGTCTCAGGGGGTGAATATTCATCACAATGATGAAACAATGAATCAGCCACTATCTAACATTTGTCATAAAAATAAAAGTGTTAAATGAAGTGTTAAGTTTTGTGCATCACAAACAATTTGGTGTTTGCATTTGCTAAACCCACCATTCAATGTGGGGGAGATAAAAGGTTGCGCTGGCATTTAAACGCGAGCCAGAATTAAGAACACACACATCAGTTGAATACACGCAACTTAATGACTCAGCTTCTGTAATATACATTATGTAATGAATTTATAGGAGAAGACTTTGTCCAGGAACAATTATCATAAAGCTGAAGTGCTATATTGGCGGAGATTGAATGCTGAACGTACCACTGCCTCGTCTGAAAACCAGGGAACAACACCTCTTGCAGCCACCAGAACCGAGCGTTATCGTGACCCTTTCGCAACGGTGGGGTGTTTCGCAGGAGGTGTGGGATTTACGAGCCCCCAATGATGCTCTCACCTCCCCCTGTGTAAAAAGGGTAGGGAGTCTAGTTCAGTGTCTGCGCTGATGGTTGTAGAGAACTGGTTATGGTTTAGCTCTAACTGGACGCCAGCACAAGCAAGAAAGTCGCCGCTAAGAAGACAGAAGATTCCAGACATGTCTTGTGAATGTTTCAGTGTGAATGTGTACGTTGGTGCATGCCTTCATGAACATGTGTGGGATCTTGCTTTTGCCCACTACGCATTCTCATGTCCTTCCAGACCTTTCTATGCAATACCATCGATGAGGAAGAGCATGTAATTCATACATAGTGTACTCAAGTGGGAGGGATGAGAGGAGTCACATTACACACAGATGACAGGAAGACATTTCCTGTCATATACCTGCTGTATGGGCGTATGGCATCCTGTCACTGGGGACCATGTGACTCCAAACAATATCCTGGCGAATTAAAATCTGTTACGGGCACTGCTCATGGTAAAGGGGAAAAAAAAAAAAAAACTGATTTTCATAAGTCATATGGAAAATGCAAATGAACCGCTTTGTACACTTTTGAAAGTTATGAGCTGGTAAAGATGTTCATGTATTAATATAATGATAAATATGAGCACCATAGTTCAGTTGACATTGACACATTAAGGGTCTGAACTCTGATACACCGAGTTTGAAAGAGGACAAGCGAATGAGGATGAAGTACAGACTGTCAGTGCGATTTATGGGTGTTCGTACGCAGTGACAACTTGAGGTTAGACATTTACAGACATCAACACACGTTGGGTATCTTCCCTGGTGATGCTCTACCAGGTCTGTACTGCGTATATCTTCAGTTCTTGCTCGATTCAGGGACTTTTCACCGTCAGACTCCCCTTCAGCATATAACATACATGTGCAAATGGATGCAGAACTCGAGACTGATTCAGCCGCCAGAACCAAACTTTGTCGCTGTCCAAAGACTTATGGTGCTCACTGGCGCTCAGTGTTTTTATATTATGTAGAGCTGGTGAACATTTTAATCTCCTAAACAATGAGTTTTACTGAAAACGTTTGTTCGGTTTTTGATCATTTATTTAAACATTTCCAAGAGGCCCTTTAATCTCAGTGAAGCCCAATTGTACAGTGCAGCAACAGTGCAGCGAATATGAGGAACTGTGATAAATCAAAGCAAGAGGAACCTCAGACACTGAGACTCTACAGATACTGATCAGCCCACCCCAGTATGGCTGCCAGATTGAGGAAATGCCCCCAAACCAAGAAGTCCAATGGCCTGTGTGTGTGTGTGTGTGTGTGTGTATGTTTGTGTGAGTGCGTGCGTGTATAGTGAGTATGGGGGGGGGTTGAGTTGTGCTGACTCAGCAAGTTGTCCAAACTCAGGTCAATTCTGAGGAAGTTTTAATTGTTACAGCATTTCCTCCAACCAAGCATTTTATTTCTTCATTCATGGAAGTATGAAGAAAGTGGCACAATGTTTCTGTACAGTCATGGTGACCCAGTGCATAGCACTGTTGGCTCACAAATATCAAGCCTGGGGCCTTACTGCGTGCATGGCCTTGCCATGTTCGTATGGGTTTACTCCAGGTAATCCAGTTTCCAAACACGAGCATGTCATGCAGATTGGAGGCTAAAAATTGCCCATACACTGTGTATGAGTATTTGAGTGATTACCATGTGATTTGATTTATTCCATGCTGCAAACAGCAATGCTAATCTAATTTTAAGTTGGAACAATTTTTCTAGGCAACCAGAGAAGGACTGACATGATGCAATAATGCTTATGTTGCAAATTACATGCATAAATCATGCAAAAATTATATTTCACCTCCATAGGGGGTAACAAGGCACAACCCACCTTAAGTACCGAATGCAAACGCCCCCAATTCCCACTTCAGTCCTCCTCCAAACCTCAGCATTCCCTCGTGAGGTATTGAGCCCATCGCGTCTCACAGTGTGTTTAGCGGCTCAATAACATGACTCATGCCAATTGAGGTCCCACCCCGTCACAGTTGGGAGGGTATTAGCAAAGCGCGGACCTTGCGCAAACGCGATCTCCAGATGCTCCTGGTTACAGCCAGCTGAACCTCCAGGGCCGTTTCGTTTGGGGTCCGGTTTCGTTTCACGCCCCCCCCCCACCAGACCGCGCAGGAGGGACTAGATGCTCCTCCGCGGTGTGCCCGCACTGCGACATGGATCGCGTCCGCTGACCTCGCGTCCCTCTGGGAATGCAACCCATGAAATACAAGAGGTGGTGGGGGCAATCCCCCACGGCTGACAAAGGTCCCCCATGTGCGTATAGCAACATCCTCTGCCCTGACCTGTCGAAGACAATGCTGGTGAGGGAATTACTCTTTACACCAGGGGTCCTCATGGGCCGATCCATCTCAGGATTTCGTGCCAAATTCTGATGTTTCTTATTAGATCAGTTAAATTTTATCTTTGCCTGAGATTTGCAACAGACTCAGCTATTGACCAGTAGCAAGCGTACTATAGATTCTATAGTACGCTTCACAGCGTGGATTCACAGAGGTGACCCAGAGCTGTATATTGAGGCGTCAGGAAATTGAAGTATAACCAAGCTGATTGATTGAAACAAAACCCAGCATGCAGACCGGTCAGCCAGAACTGGAGTCGTCGCTCGCTGCAGTATTACGCTATGGAAGAGGCAGAATTTCCTTTGCTGAAACACTCCACCACTGACACACAGTACATTTCATACTGTGAAACCAAAGTGCTCGTGGCACCAGGAGCAATTTCGCTGTGGCGACAATTATGGGATGACTAACGGGGCCAGAGCGTAGGACACTGAGGTCCGTCTCACAGGAGAGGTTAATGAAGGGTAACGGATCCCCCCCCGGTCCAAACACTACTCCCAGCACCTCCCCAGAGACTGAAATTTAAAATTTATTACACCCCCCCAAACACACACACACACACACACACACACCTCACTCAATAAAGCCTGTTCATGAACTCCAATTCATGTCAACCACTTCGTTGCCAAGACATGTATTTGGTCAATGTTATCAAATGGTAAAGATACACTTTTGAATAAAGACAAACAATGGGCCTCATCAGCAGTTTTCTCTTAAAAATTTTCTTTTAAAATGACAATATTCTCTTTTTTTTGTGTTAAGAGAAAAAAAATAAGAGAAGTGAACTCCAGATGCACCAAACACTCTTTTCATTGAAATCTGCTCTTATCCATGTGTGCTGAATGATGAACCCCATTTGATCGTTATCAGGAGGCACATGGCCAATTGTTTGTAATTAGCACGGGTACTGCCCACTAAACATCAAACCAGGGCAGCTGTTGCACTGCGTACAAAGAGCCGACTTTGGCACCAGTGGAGAGATGCCACTGAAAAAGGTTACAAAAAAAGGAACTTACGCAGCTGCAAAATTGAAGCCTTGTTAAATCAACTTTAAGTAAATGTCATCTTCCAGAGTTTTACTTGGGATCCACTGGCCAACGGAGCTTTTTAGCCACAAATTGAATAATCCAATAATTAAAATTCCTTTAAAATATGAAGAGTTTGGCAATAAAATACAGTAAGTGCCATATAAGTAATTTTTATTACAAAAATTGAGAACACCATAGAGTGACAGCCCTGTACTTCTTACATAGTGCAACATGGTGCAAAAATCAGTTTAGAAATTCATTCAATTAGGGTGTATTTTTTCATGGTCAAAGTTTGTGTTTTTCTATAAAATGCAATAAGCGCCAACATAGCAAGAGCTAATTTACTGAAAATGTGTCATGGATGCAACCTGCAATCCGGTGGGCACTGGGACCATGTACCCGAAAGGAGAAAAAGGGACCCACTCGCACAGGCTGATACAAAATAAAAACAATAATAAATAACAACACCACCACACAGCAGGGATAAAACCAGAATGCAGCTGCAATACCAATTAACAATGCAGCTTCTTAAATACTTTAACTTCACCTCCACTTCAACGAGCAACAGGTGCAGCTCGTTGAAGTGGAGGGACTGCGATGAAACCGTTACAATATGAGTACAGTGGATATATTGCATTTTGGAAACAAACTCCTAATGTAAATTTGATTCCATTACATAGATGTCAACTTATATGGATTGTCCGTAAATTATACGGATTTGCCCCCAGTTACACAGCTTTCGGACGTACAAAAAAGTTACAGGCCTACAGATTTCTCATTCCAGCCGCAAAGCGTAGCTGGTTTTGTAATCATAAGTTCTGTCTGACCACATTCACATTGGAACCGTTTTGGATTAAACCTTAAGACATCGCAGGTCACTAGCTGGGATAAAAAAAAAAAAAAACTTTGACGTTCGAAAGTTCAAGGTGGGTATGACAGGTGGGATAGATTATGTTTATCGTCATTATACAAGTCCGAATCGAGCCCTGTTTCAGGCTATCGCCCTGCTGTCATCGCAGCAGGTTTGATTCCAACTTCTCTTTCGTTAGAAAAAAAAAAAAAATAATCAAAATATTAATTAATGGAAGTGACTGTATCAAAAAAGGTACGTTCAGCTCAGTTGTGAAAAGTATCAGTTGAATACATATGAGCCCAAAACAAATTATCGAGAAGTGCTCGGTCCTGAGGCTGCACAGTACTGGTCATTACAAGATGTCACCCTTCTCCCTCTCGATAAGTGGACTAGTAAGAATACGAATAAGAAAAGATTGGCGATTTTGGCCGGGAATTTCACAGAGTGGAGCGCAATCAAGGATCCTTGACGTGCCCATGTGCACATCGGCACAAACGTGCCTATTTTCACCGTCCTGGATGAAACATTGAGGTTTCACACTCCATTTATAATTTTATGAATGAAACATCATTGCATTGGAAAAAATATTTTTAAAAATCCATATGATTTTTACTTAGGATTTTATGGATACTGACTGGAGTTAATACTGGTGGGAAACCAAAGAGGTTGAAATGAATGCTATTAATCATTTATGTTCTTCAAGGGTAGAACATGTTTCCATGCAGTGGACATACAATTTCTGGACTGTGTAAACGGGCTGCTTTTCTCTTATCTCGATAAGAATGTTCTCGACTGCTTAGAACATTTTCATGTACCTAAGAGAAGAGCAAAAATAAAAAAACATTGGTGAATCCCAGAAATCAATGGGTACAAAAAAAGAAAAAGATAATGGCGGATACAATCAAAAATAAGGGAAAATTTGTTTGCATATCACTTCTTGCATGAGGCTCAATGTGTCATAAATGGTCTTGTTCTGATTTGTAAAATGAAGTGAGTGAAAAAGAGGGCGGCTGAAATTTCACGTACTTCTTGTCACCCAATTAACTCGCAAGTGTTTTCACACGCAGACATACAAATCTCTGCTGAGCAAAAGATTTATACTTCATTGGAAAGCATTTTTCTTGAGGTCATTTTTTTCATTTACATTCAGAGAGTTGAGGTCAGTCAATTTAAACTCTTGTTTGACCTTCTCTGCCGCAGCAGCCAGAAGAATTCTCAGCGAATTTGAATTTCCTTCGTGGGAATGACGATGTACCTCACCTGCTTATCTGGAGTAAAAAACTACAACATCTAACCACAGCAAAGCAAGTATGAGGTAAAAGCTGGAATGCAGCTCAAAACATGTACATGTTCACAATTGATGTAAAAATCCACTCAAATGAATGAGATGAATATAACATGTTCAAAGCTCCGAAATTTCTACAGAACCATCAGTCCGGAACAGGTGTACCAAAGGCGCATATGATGAAGTCCACATAAGTGTGGGAGGGGATTGAAAATTCGTGGATGTTCTGAAATTTTTCTTTCATTTTGAAGATGTGATATACAGAGAGGACTTGAATGACTTGACTAAACGCCTCTGATAAAAATCAAGACAAAAGAGATAAACAGATACCTCTAACAGACCAATGAGAACACTGCATATCCAACATCAGAGGACCTTAAAGGTTCATGTGTGAGCACATGCAAAAATGAGTGTGACACAGTTCAGATTTTCTGTGTCAGTTTTGGCATCTAGAGAAGACTTTCTGTAATCTGCTGTGAAATTCCAGTGGAAGAGGAAGAACGAGAGAGAGAGAGGGAGAGAGACAGACAGGCGGCGGGGGGGGGGGGGGGATTTAACATGCAACCTTTCTTGTAGCTAATGACATTTGGATGACTGGCTATTTGCAGCTGAGTAACTAGCTGACTAATAAAGTTACCTGTAACCAAGTCTATACTATGATATGTTCTCCCCCTACTTATGATGTTATGATGTTATCTTTTCATCAACATTTTTACGGGGGGCTTATAGCTTAATTTGAAAAAGAAGGCTCTGTTTGAAGATCAGAGAGAAGATACAGACATTACTCAAAAAATCCGCTACCTTCATCTTTGCCTCAAATCAAAAGAATTGAGCTCTGGTACCCAACTTCAAATGATGGAATCAGAATGATAGAGTCAGCACTGAGGTAAATTAGTTTCAAATACGCCAATATCCACATCCTTTGATGTTGATACCCAAATGACAATGCAAATTATATGCTATCAATTTTTATCTACTCTCTGTCCCAAACCAATCACGGAAAAATTTTCCATCGAGGACACACAAAATTTTATATACAGCTCTTACAAAGTAAAATTTTGCTCATATTTAAGTTGGACCCCAATGTCAATAAACTGACACACTCAATCTACAACAAAGCCTTATTGCAGATTTGAAAATTCACAATAGATATACAATATATATCAATCATACACAACATTAAAACTGCCTGCTTTATACTGTGTAGGACCCCCTCGTGCCACCAAAACAGCTCTGACCGGCTGGCCTGCATCCAAGTTCTCTGAAGAGCAAGGAACCTTCCTCACAAATGGACATGAGCTGGAAATGGTCTGGGTCAGAGCTATAGAGAGAGAGTTAGGACAGCTTTTGATGTCGCCGCCAGAGCGGTCATGTGGCTCATGTAAGCCTCAATAGTTCCAAACACAGCCCGCACTGTCATGTTCTCCTATGGGACAGACAGCATCGATTGCGTTACTGAACGGTAAATATTATATTAAACCTTACACAATTGCCGCAAACATATTTCTCTTAATGAATTACATTATTTACATATGTTTTATAGAGGTCATGCTTTTATAGTGACGTGGTGACAACTTAAATAAGTGTAACTACTCATGTGTGAACGGTAAGCCTACATGACACAAAAAAATGAGCACAGGAAAGTAATATAGACTAACCACGGCCACCACATCTCTTCAAGAGTAAATCATTTCAAAAAGACCATCTTATTGCAAAATACAACATGGCATATAATACAGCTAGCTGACAACAGCAAGATCACCAGAAAGCTAACAGTGCCTGGCATGGCAAATGCAAATTGACAGATGCAATTTCAAAGAGCTAGCAAAAAAAGGATGGGTGACACGTCGGTCGTCAACGTCCTAATTTGTGGTTTCATCCAATCTTATGAATAACAAGTGGTTTTAATCCAAAATGGTTACTGAGAGCTAAACGGAGTAAGAAACTCCGCAACCGTTCGTGATTAAACTTAAAACACCTGATCAAGCTAGGCTAGGTAAGAGCATGTCAAAATTGTCAAAGCGAACTTTTAACCAAAAAAACTTCACCGAAACCAGTCACAGGCACCTCATCCCATTATTTACCATCGTGATTTATCTGGTTTTGTGAGAGATAGAAATAGAAACTCCATACAGTTCATGACTGAATTCCCACAGCTGACCAAGCTAAACTAAACACAACTTCTTCAGACTTAACCCAAAACCAGTGAAGTTGGCACGTTGTGTAAATCGTAAGTAAAAACAGAATACAATGATTTGCAAATCCTTTTCAACCTATATTCAATTGAATACACAGCAAAGACAAGTTACTTAATGTTCGAACAGGTAAACTTTGTAATTTTTTGCAAATATTAGCTCATTTGGAATTTGATGCCTGCAACATGTTTAAAAAAAGCTGGCACAAGTGGCAAAAAAGACAGAGAGCTGAGGAATGCTCATCAAACACTTATTTGGAACATCCCACAGGTGAACGGGTTAATTGGGAACAGGTGGGTGCCATGATTGGGTATAAAAGCAGCTTCCCTGAAATGCTCAGTCATTCACAAACAAGGATGGGGCGAGGGTCACCACTTAGTGAACAAATGCGTGAGCTGATTGTCTAAGAGTTTAAAAATAACATTCCTCAACGAGCTATTGCAAGAAATTTAGGGATTTCATCATCTACGGTCCGTAATATCGTCAACAGGTTCAGAGAATCTGGAGAAATCACTGCACGTGAGCGACAAGGCCGAAAACCAACATTGAATGCCCGTGACCTTCGATCCCTCAGGCCGTATTGCATCAAAAACCAACATCAGTGTGTAAAGGACATCACCACATGAGCTCAGGAACACTTCAGAAAACCACTGTCAGAAACTACAGTTCGTCGCTACATCTGCAAGTGCAAGTAAAAACTCAACAATGCAAAGCGAAAGCCATTTATCAACAGCACCCAGAAACGCCGCCGGCTTTGCTAGGCCCAAGCTCATCTAAGATGGACTGATGCAAAGTGGAAAAGTGTTCTGTGGTCTGACGAGTCCACATTTCAAATTGTTTTTGGAAACTGTGGACGTCGTGTCCTTTGGACCAAAGAGGAAAAGAACCATCCGGACTGTTATAGGCGCAAAGTTCAAAAGCCAACATCTGTGATGGTATGGGGGTGTATTAGTGCCCAAGGCATGGGCAACTTACACATATGTGAAAGCACCATTAATGCTGAAAGGTACAAACAGGTTTTGGAGCAACATATGTTGCCATCCAAGCAATGTCTTTCACGGACGCCCCTGCTTATTTCAGCAAGACAATGCCAAGCCACATTCTGCACGTGTTACAACAGCATAGCTCCATAGTAAAAGAGTGCGGGTACTAGACTGGCCTGCCTGTAGTCCAGACCTGTCTCCCATTGAAAATGTGTAGCGCATTATGAAGCATAAAATACGACAACGGAGACCCCGGACTGCTGAACAACTTAAGCTGTACATCAAGCAAGAATGGGAAAGAGTTCCACCTGAAAAGCTTCAAAAACTGGTATCCTCAGTTCCCAAAGGTTCACTGAGTGTCGTTAAAAGGAAAGGCGATGTAACACAGTGGTAAAAAGGCCCCTGCGCCAACTTTTTTGCAATGTGTTGCTGCCTTTAAATTCTAAGTTAAAGATTATTAGCAAAAAAAAAAAAAGTTTCTCCGTTTGAACATTAAACATCATGTCTTTGCAGTGTATTCAATTGAATATAAGTTGAAAAGGATTTGCAAATCATTGTATTCTGTTTTTATCTACAGTTTACATAACGTGCCAACTTCACTGGTTTTGGGTTTTGTGTATATATATATATATCGTCGTGCCGAACATACACCATTGGAGATTATAAATAATACATGACCACTGATATGATATATACATTTCTTGAATCATAAGACTTATATTAATATTTTATTCCTTACCGTCGTTGTTGTTTCAATGGAAGTGAATCGGTATGAAGCTGCGAGAATCCTCTTTTGGAACTATTGGAAGTTCCAGTACCCAGAAGTGTGCCGCCATTTTTTTTTTTTTACACGAGAGTTCATGGGAGTGTCACAACTCTGAGAATATCAATGGCTCTGGTCTGGGTGTTATCCATGACAAGAAATGTCTGAATTGTCTATTTCAAGGAGGGAAGGAAGCAATTTGCTCCTAAAACAGGACCAAGCTTGGAATCAGAATCAGAAAGCATTTATTCTCATGCATAAAAGTAGACAATGAAATTTTAGCAACTCAAATAGTGCAATCAACATGAGAGGAAGAGAGGAAAGATCAAATATGGACCACAATCCTTTGCAGCTCTGGCGATTCAGTCCCAAAGTTTTCTGGTAAAATGTGGTGGCTATTTTTGCCGTCAAGCTCATGACATTTTGAAGGAAAGGACATCCGACTTTTCTCAAACATGCCCAAGGTGCCTTTAAAATCTCTGGGCAACTTTCCTTTCACCCATGTGACATTTTTTTAGCAAGGTCAAGGAAAAGTGCAGAGGAAAGGGAAAATTCTGCCAATTTAAGAGAATTCTGTTGCAGCCCTGCATTCCACAGGACCTCTGAAGGTGTCCTGTGGCATCTGGCACCAAGACGTTAGCAACAGATCCTTTAAGTCCAGTAATTTGCGAGGTGGGTCATGGGTCGAACTTGTTTTTCCAGAAAATCCCACTGATGCTCGATCAGATTCAGATCTGGGAAATTTGGAGGCCAACTCAACACGTTGAAGCGTTCGCCATGCTCCTCCGACCGCATCCTGAACAAATTTTGCAGTGTTTCAGGGCGCATTATCCTGCTAAATGGGGGTACCACCATCATGAAAAACCATAGCAGAGAAGGAGGGTAATTAGTTGGCAACGATGTTTGCAACCACTCGCATGCTATAAAAGAACACGTGATCAAACCAGATCTCCTCCTTCTACTGATCCGTGGTCCAATTCTGATTCTCACATACCCATTGTAAGTGTTTGCAGCAGCAGAGTCAGCATGCGCACTGTGACTGGACTGTGGCAAGGAGCCCCATTCACATCGAGTGTGTTCCGAACATTTTTATCATTAACTCTTTTAACAATGTGAGCCACAATTGCTCTTTTGTGGAATGGACCAGACAGGCTGGCCTTCACACCTTACAGGCATCAATGAGCCCACGGCCCTGTCCCTGGTTCTCCAGTTGTCTTTCCTAGGACATTTTTTACTAAGTTTATAACACTACATACCTGGAACACTCCACCAGACCAGCCATTTTAAAGATGCCCACACCCACTTCAACAAACTTATTCCGGTTTTATTAAAAATTAATTATCAGGAGGCTAGCAGGGGGGCATACAGACGCTACATTAAAAAAAAAAAAAAAACTTCACCAGCTGTGTAACTTGCTCCGGGTGAGCGTCAGCTAAATGCTCACAACGCAAAACGATGAGCTGGTCCGCTGCCCGTTACTATGGTTACGAGAACAGGCACAAGGAGGTGAGACGGCCTTGGGGTTCATGATGAGCTCAGGAGACCATGGGAAATCTCTAGCCTCCGCAGGATTGTCGACCAGCGTGAAAACTTCCAAAATTCTTCTCTTTGACGCGTCAATAAACAGCAGCGGCCAGGAAGGGCGTGTGGAGCAGCGCAGACACCCACACTTGAAAGGCTTGGCCTGTTTCTCACCTGGTACAAGTTTTAGCGGCTACCTTGTACTGACAACCCCCTTCCCACCTGACCAGTCGAAACAGCTCCCGTGACCTCAGCGCTCTCGCAATTGTCTGCAATTTCACCTCTAAATGATCACAGCAGGGACACGACATGTGGTTGCCAGATTTTTCTTGTGTCCTCGGCCCCATTTGTTTCTTCTTGATGGAGAATTGTAACTCAAGCACATTCTCTTATACTTTGGATTCCTGCAACAGGACTTAGGCCCATCTATGCAGTGGAAACTACGTCTTCTGCAGCGGCGTAGCCAGCAGGGTTGCTAAAACATGTCTCTTTTTGACTGCAATTAGTTGTTCTCAATTTTTTTCCTTTGTTGATGCGTTTTCCAATTATCTTCTTTGGCAACTGAAGACACGGTTTCTCTCCATATGTGATCTAACAGCGATGAAATCATGGGCAGTACAGAAAAATAATTTAGCTACTTAATAGGCCAATGCTTTGTGACGATTGAACGGGTCCGCATTCCAATGAAATGCAGACTTTCATTCTCGGTATCGTGTGGGTTGGAAAAAAAAAAGTGGCATTCAGCAGTTAAATAGGCTATAAAAGCCTACGGCTCAAGCTGTTTGCATGAGAGTCGACAGGTATGCAATTTTGAATGACGTTGATTTAAATACAGCAAATACGCGTCCAGATGAATGATTGTCATTTTACCTAATCGGGGAGAACAAGCAGCACCTGTTAAGTGTGGAGCGCTCTCAAAGTGAACCTTCTGTTAATTATGAAAATGACTGAGAACAGGTCAGGACTAATAATGGTTTTAAACGGATGTTTTGTGCAACCCAATTCTCCGTTCTTGTTTCGCAACTGGACTGAATTTATCCCATGAATTAATTGCTGTTAGATTGCATATGGAGAGAAACTGTGTTTTAGGTTGCCAATTACGATAATTGGAAAACGCGTCAATAAAGGAAAATGTTTGAAAACTACTAATTGCAGTCAAAAAGGGACGTGTCTTAGCCTCCCTGCTGGCTACGCTACTGGTCAACTGAATCAAAGTTTCTCTTTTTTAGATATTTAGTTCTCTATTTACAGCACAATACTAACTAGAGGCTAGAGGATCTGTACGAAAATTAACTCATTCATAATATTACAGAAATATAATCTAATGTAGCATACAAGTAACACAGTTCAGGACCTTAATGAAATACCAAAAGACAAAAAAATAACATGATAATGATTTTGACCTTGTCCCATAATTTCGCAAAATCGATTTTGAAATGGAAAAGAAAAAAGTAAATCAGTTTGATTCAAATGAAAATTCCAGGGGATTCTGATTATACTTTCAAGAATCTAATGAGCAAATTGAACGTGATGGTTTATTCAGATACTATAGTGAGATACAACAAAAATCATCATATTTGATGTTTTAAGGTGAATAACTCCTACAAGGAGCCATTGTACAATTTCAGTGTATTGGAGATTTTAGTAGAGTTTTATTTGTTGATTATTTTAGCAATTAAAAGTTTTTCTTCATCTCTTATAGTTTCCATTACATAGGACAAAAAAATGCAAAATTGTCAAATTTCACATTTCAAGGCCAATAATTCCTTATTATATGAGCATTAAATGATTTCGACCCCATGGAGACTTTTGCAGAGTTTCATCTTTATCTGAACATTTTGAGGTAACGTTTTTTTCTCGAACTGCTTTAGTTCCTGAGATATCGCTGAAAATAAGTGGTTTTACCCCTATGTTCTATTTTTAGTAACAGCGGCCATTTTATTCAGACAGCGGGCATAATCCACACAGTTTTTAAAGTAAACATCCTAAGGATGCTTGTGGCTAATTTTAGTCTGGATCTGTTCAGTAGTTTCAGAGAAAATTTTTGAAAAATGTTAACAACAGACAACACCAGACGGCAAGTGATGGCAATAGCTCGCGTGGACCTTTGGTCCTGGAAAGGGGAGAAAGTTGAAGAAAGAAGGGCTACAGAGGCATACAGTACAGAAACCAATAAGGGAAAGACAGAAAGAATGGGACAGAGAGGCAGGAAGGGGGAAAGGTGAGAAGGGGGCTGAGAGAAAAAGTTAAGGCAATGGGAGAGTTAATTGGAGGGAAAAGGGGGGCAGAGAGAGAGAGAGAGAGAGAGAGAGAGAGAGAACAAAACAAGGTCTGCACATCCCCAGAGAAGTGAATTATTGCGGCCCCACGGGTTGGGACGGGAGGCTGAGGGGGAAAAGACAGACTGTAACACTAATTCCGCGGCCATTAACTGCGCCCCGCTGCGCCCGAGCTGCGAGCGCGCGCCCGGCACATTCCCTCCGAAAGTCTCGCGCCGCCGAAGCGGCCTCGAGCTCAGCATCTGAATCAAGCGGAGGCGCGTGACCCGGCCCAGTTCGCCGGCGAGTCAGACAGGAAGTATAAACACACATCTGTCCCAGCTCTTCCCATTACTCCAGGGAAACGCGATTCGTGGGATTGTCAATACGGAGCAGGACAGGATACAGAACAGCGAACGTTTAATCGGTTTGAAGTGGGAATGGAAGCAGCAGCGTCGACAATTGACGACACGCCCTCAAAATGATGCGCAGCGTCGCAAATTTTATTAGTAACAGTCTCTGTGCCCGGCGGGACCTCCACATTCCGTTCCGCAGCGCGGCCTGATATGAGCGACTGGATGCGTTTCATTTCAGCACAGTTAATACAGTAATACAAGCAAAGCGCTTCGCCCTCCTGTGTCTGGAGAGAAACTATTCACTGACACAGGGGGAGATAGTAGGAGCGAGCGAGTTGCGGAACTAGCATTTATGAATCCCCACATTTTTTTTTCTTTTTTTTTTATGATTCATCGCAATCAAGCTTTGCGCATTTTCCTCTAACGCAGTGAAACAGAACAAACGTTATTTCATTGAACGCGTGATATGTCCAGGTGGCCTACAAAGGCTACTGTATGGAAATAATTTTAATCAATGTCTTGCCTGACGCTCATTCCTGCAGAAGGTCAGACGAACTTCTTACTTCTATGCAAACTGACTGAATTACGCATGCTCACGCACTAATTTAAGCGCGAACTGTCTGTAGAGGGTCGAGAGGTCCGCCCACGTCTGTAGTCCGTGGCAACCCAACCCCAGAGAAGGAACTCAGAAATATGAGAGTTCCGTTTGTATTTTTAATGATATCATTTTTGCTTTCTATTTAAAGGGGATTTATTTATGATCCATTCAACCAGCCAAGGACAGATTTAAAAAATCAAAAAGGACGAAGCTTTCAGTTATCTCAATTAAACTTGGCCTATAGGTAATACTACGGTGGAAATTAATGGGCCAAAATCAAATGCATGGGCAAAATAACTGTAAGGATTTTGCGAGATGTGATTTTGCTTTGGGTTTTTCTGTCCACCAAGATACCTTTTCCTTTAGGACTGGTAAAACTACATGCATTATATTTTCACTACTCTGGTCCTTGAGATTAAGGTAAGCTCGTACGTTTGAAGAGTTGAAAACTTCAATAATGTGTCTGACACCCTCTCTGCAGTTTTCCATTTTATTTTGACCAGACTCCCTATAAAATATATTAGTTGTGTGAGTTTATACAGTGGGTTTATATTCCTTTCTGCTGACTAAATCAAGCCAATCAACCAAGCGCACGACCTCAGTCCAGGAAACCCCCAGTTTATATGTTAATCATTATTCACTCTTGGTTTTTTGGCTGTGAGCCTCCGATGCCACTGTCAAACATGTTTAATGAGATTGTGTGTCTTCCCTTTTATGGACATACTTTTTTTCCTGGTTATGTTTCTACCATTAGCCTCCCTTTAGCCTTTTTTGTCCAAGAAGACGACATAGAACTGGTCTCCATCCGGTAATTAATTATTATCCCTCAGAGTGCTGAAATAAATAAATTAATTAAATTATCTTGTCCTGTTGAAAACCAGTCATGTGGTGACTTGTTTAAAAGAGCTCCCAGGAGCTCTTTTAAACATGTTGCCAGATAATAGGTTTTTAACAGCTTTGATTTTGATATCTTACATCATTGAGTGACAATAGTTGCATTTAGCACTCCAAGGGTTATTATTATCATTATTATTATTATTATTTCTTGATCTATTTCTTGGTTGCTGGTTGATTGTAAATATGCTGGCGACAAGGTGTAACTAACCTGTAACCTTAGGCCTCCTGCATGTTCCTAAGGATCCTTGCAGAATGGAATAATGCAGCTTTCTGTCAGAGTTCTATCATGGTCGGGATTCCAATCTTCCCCAAGTACTTGGCAAGGTCCTTGGTTACCGTGCCTGATGCACCACCTACAACTGGGACCACACACATTTTGATGTCCCACATCAACTTATTATTATTATTATTATTATGTAATAATAGTAGTAATTGTCAGTGGTGGCTGGTTAACTGGCAATAGGAGAGGCTCAAACCCATCCCTTGAAAATAATGATTGGTCATGACCTGTTTTTCTACTACTGGTTGTTGTGGTAGTATTATTTCATTGTAGATATGTACAGTAGCGCATACACAGTGAAATGATCATTGGCAAATAAGATCTTTCAGGATAGGCAATTTGATTTTAGAGTTGGCAAAAATGCACTGTAAGAGTTGATTTGACATTTAAGGTTAGAATGCATACAGTTTGAAAGCATATACAGTAGATTGTGGTTGGATTTTTGATGGGAAGCCACCCATGCTTCTCTCGACCCCTCCCCTGCCCCATGCCCTGCCTCTCGTTAGGGGGCTGATGATGTAACCTGCTCCGCTTCATCGGGGCTCCATTAGTCATCCTGAGTGGCAGGTGCCAGGAGCAGGCTGGAAGAGATGAGTGACAGCCGGACAGTTTCCACACCACCCCTCCCATCTTGATTCAATTACGTCCCCGTTTGTGCACTCCTCCATCGTCCAATTTCAAACGTGCACTGCGGGGAAGTGGGGGAGGGGGGGGGGGGCGGAATCGCCTAAATAAATCTGCATACGCCTGCCGAATGTGGTGCAGCTCGCTCAAATTTAGGAGTGTTATAAAGTGGATGGCCCACAGGCTGTTGTCACTCCCTCAAAGGTAGGAGTGTCACCCAATGCATGGCCCACAGACTGCCGGGTAATGAGCACTCTCTATTTACGGTTCAGCCAAGCCTCACTCCGAGCCTGATGCCAGGACCTCACTGAGGGGGAAACCAGCTTAAGTTCTAAAGCAGCAGAGCTAGCAGCGATTGGCCAAGTCGCTCTGTAAGTTTACCTGCGTAGTGAAAATCATTATTCTCAGATCATATCCTCTCGACAGATACTGTATATTTATT